>WNWK01028595.1:0-25219 GCA_009830355.1 Cherax destructor | reverse complement strand
GTGCTCGTTGACAGAGTGGACAGTCCAACAGAATATGTCGAACAGACACTGTAACCTGACAATGCTCACAGAGAGGGGCAGGGAGCTCCATGAGATACCCGTGAGTGAGACGAGTGTGGCCGATGCGAAGACGGGAGAGAGTCTCCCAACCTCGACATTGGTGACAAGAAGAAGGCAGAAACCTATATACTCGGTTTAATAGAATGAAGTTTGTTATTTAGCAGGTCAGACCAAGATGACCACAAAACCACAGAAGCATTGTACATCACTGCAGAAGAAGAACGGTGAACAAGGCAGTAGAAATCTGTCACATACTTCTATATTATCTTATCTAACATTGAATTGTTCATTTAGTCTTGCTTGTTCTTCTTTAAGTAACATTTAGTCTTGCTGACATTCTTTAAATTAATTCCCAGTGAATTATTTAGGCATGAAGAATGTTTAGGCTTACCACCATTCTTCATATCAAGTTCAACTTAGGCTTACTGATGTTCCATCTTCTAAAACCATTGAACAAAGCCTTTCTAAATCATTAAACAAATGTTAGATAATTTTATTGAACAAAACCATTTAAACTATTAAAGAACAATACAAAACTGTTCTAGATTTTTAATTTAATAAAATCGTTGTTTTCAGACACGTTTCCAGCAGCTCCTTCGATGGAAGGAGAAACTGGAATGGGAAAAGCAAAGAAAACCTCAATTTAAGACCCGGTTGTTCCAGCCTAACCCTCCAGGTTCGTAGTCTAACACCTGCGTCTTGGTGAGTTGACTTCGTTCATCAGAACCTGATTGTGTTAACATTATGTGTAATTAAGAATTGGCATTTTTAAATTTCATATATAATTGGCCAAATTAGCAACTTGTGATCACTTAATTGGGAAGTGTTTGCAGTTTCTTGTGCTTAGTCCATAAAACGGCAGCCATACTTCAGAAATAACTTAAAAACTTTATCGACTGGAACAATGGAATTGGCATCAAATAGTTAGGTGACCGCTAACTTTGCGCTCTCGTTACTCCAAAACTTTCCACCAAGTTTTGCAAACATTATCAAAATTTCCTTTTTTGGGTGGTGGGGTATATTTTGGACCCTGGGAATAAATTTCAGATCAGGCGTCAGCCTGTATGATCCTTGTGGGTTTAGTGCTTACTTTATTACAATTTACGACACTTGGTTATACTTTAACAATATTTGAGTATAACAATATGACAACAATAATGTTATATTTCATACGTAAATTTTATAACAAAATGTCTTTGAATTCTCTGAAATTCAGAAATATTCAAGAATATCATATCACTTGCTTGCTTGTCCACCATTACTTGTCAAAAGAACAGTAGTGTAGTTGGTTGCTATGACAACAGTTTTGAAATATCTTAGGGTAACGACTCACGAAATCGTATGAAAAACCATACCACGGTGGCTTACGCGACGGTCTGGAGTTTTGAGACCTTGACGCGGGTGAACCCACCCGGGTATGGTTTCTTAGGAATTTGTTAGGAACGGTCACATTCCAGCACAGTTTCAGCTGCTGTAATAAATGAGTCACGCTCTTGGCACATCTAGGTGCAAGCTGCTCCACAAGCACACGGGTATCGTGCCTCTCCCAGTGCCCACAGGATGGGTATGGAGTTGGTAATGCACACAATAAACCAACACGCTGCTGGCAATGGCCGCAACAGCCACCTCGGGGGCGGCGGCAGATGCGGCTGCCTCCTCGGTGGAGTTCTTTGACATAAGAACACAAGATAAAACGCAAGTATAAAAAAGAGGTGTGTGTTCAGTGAGAACCGTGTCAGCTCCAGAGCTAC
The DNA here is from genome assembly GCA_009830355.1 of Cherax destructor. Classification (NCBI taxonomy): domain Eukaryota; kingdom Metazoa; phylum Arthropoda; class Malacostraca; order Decapoda; family Parastacidae; genus Cherax; species Cherax destructor. The sequence continues at coordinate 23,408 of WNWK01028595.1, read as the reverse complement.
CACAATTGCGACCCCAAACAGTGTAATCGCGGGACCTGATGTTCAAGGGTCTGTCATTAAGACTTATTTGCATTTGAAAATCTACTTGAGAATAAAAAGCTTTTCAACCCTCAGGGTCGGTCCCATTGTATCAGACTAGCTGATTTTTTTTTTTTTTTTTTGGTGGGTGTGTGTGTGGAGACTACTTTCCAGGGTTGTTTGAATACATATATGGTGGAAATAGGACTTCTCAGAGGGTTATCCAGTTCTCTCAGGGGGTTTGGATCTCCATCTCTGAACAATTTACCATTTTTCTATAATGATTTACTTTAGTTAACTATGTTAATATTGTAGGCTTATTGCAGGAAATAGGCCAATAGTGATAGTATCCACGGTCTGATCAATTTGGATCATGTTGCGCATTCCATTGGGGATGCAATTTTAAAAGAGTCAAATTTCCCTTGTTCTAGAAGACTTATTTTAAGGTGTTGGATTATTATAATCAAAAGAAGCGCTAAACCACAGGGGTAATACAGCGCGGCGGAGCAGGACAGGATGCAGGGAAGAATGGATTGTGGCAGAGATGGACGATTAATAGGGTATGGAGTGCAAGATGACGGTGGATAGTGGGGGATAGAGGGTAGCAAAAAGATCGAGGTAGAAGGGACTGAGGAGGTGCAGAGGTATATTTCAGAGTTTGTGTAGTAAGTCGTTTCTGTCAAAAAGTCAGCGAGTCAGGATTAAAGGAGGGTCCATAAGCAAGAAGGAAAGGTAAAAAGGGCCGCAGAGCGAAGACGCCGATGAAGTAAATTCTGCGTGCTCGTTGATAAAGTGGACAGTCCAACAGAATATGTCGAAGACACTGGAACCTGACAATGCTCACAGAGAGGGGCAGGGAGCCTCTCCATGAGATACCCGTGAGTAAGACAGGGCCGATGCGAAGATGGGAGAGTGTAGTCTCCCAACCTCTACTGGTGACAAGAAGAAGGCCAGAAACCTATAATCAGTTTAATAGAATGAAGTTTGTTATTTAGCAGGTCAGACCAGCGTTGTTGTCAACGGTGAGGGGTAAATGACCGCAAATAGTCCGTAAAAGGAACACCTCTATATGAAACTGGAAGGTCATGTACTGCTGACCGCGCAGCAGTGTCTGCCTGTTCATTGCCCTGTACGTCAACATGACCAGGGACAGAACAAAAACAATATCTTTGTGCTTGCTAGAGTCACAGTGCGACCCTCCCCAGAGAAAATGGTGGATACGAAGAACTAGGGGGTGAGGTGTATCAATTTTACGGATAGCCTGTAAAGCACTAAGGGAGTCTGAAACGACCACAAATGGTGACACAGCATAGATGCAATACGGATAAGTGCCACATGAATGGCATACATTTCAGCCGTAAATATGCTAGCCGAGGGTAATAGATGCCCTCGCACGACGCTGTCCGGAAACACTGCTGCGAATCCGACGCCGTCAGATGACTTTGAACCATCGGTGTATACTGCGATGGCATGGGAATGAGAGCGGAAGTGGTCTAGAAAAAAAGAGCGAGAAGCCGCCGTAGGTAGGCGGGCTTTCGCACAAGGGAGAGGAATAGAACAAACACAGACAGTAGGAACTTCCCAAGGGGGTAGGGGAAAGGGAGATGTCACATGAACATATAGAGGTGGGAGCTGGAGGGAAGACAAGAGTGAATGAAGACGAAGAGAAAAGGGACGAAGCAAGCAGGGACGACGAACAAATAAAGAGCGCCTACTAACATCTGTAACAATACTATACATGGAAGAATTGCGGAGGTCATGAGAGCGAACATAATAGCGAATGCAATGTGCATCACGACGATCGGACAAGATGGAATGTTCGCTTCTACATAGAGGCTCTCAACCGGGGAAGAACGAAATGCACCAAGGCTTAAGCATAAACCCTGGTGATGGATGGGATTAAGGATGGAAAGAGTAGCAGGGGAGGCCGCCGAATATATCTGGTCACAATAGTCGAGTTTTGATAAAATTAGGGCTGAATGTAGACGAAGGAGAGTTCTACGATCAGCCCCCATGAAAGATGTGCGAGGGTTTTAAGAAGGTTCAGCCGGCTATGACAAGTCGCCTTCAGAGAGGTAATGTGAGGTTTCCAGGACAATCGACGGTCGAACAGGAGGCCGAGAAACCTGACTGTATCACGTTCTGGGATACGTGAGCCGTATAGGTACAATGGATGATCAGAGACCACTGAACGTCTAGTAAACGTAATTTGATGAGTTTTGCCCCTAGAAAATTTAAACCTGTGAGTGGTGGCCCAATCAGAAACCCGGTTGATGGCATGCTGGAGGGAAATTGCAATGAGGTGACAGTCAGCAACTGCACAAGCTATATCAAAGTCATCCACATAGAGCGATAACCAAATATTGGATGGGAGAACAGATGCCAGATTATTTATAGCAAGCAGAAAGAGTGGTGTTCTCAGAACACGTCCCTGGGAGACACCTTCAGCTTGGACAAATTCCGGGGAAAGTTCATTACTAACCCAGACCCGGAAATGGTAGGTTGCCTCGGAGGCCTAAGGAGTGGGCCTGGGCCAAGATATTATATCTCCAAGTTGTATCATAAGCCTTCTCAAGGTCGAAAAAGATAGCGATAACCGAGTGGTTATTAGCAAAGGCATTACGAATATACGTATCCAAGCGCAGCAAGGGGTCAATGGCAGAAAGGCCCTTATGGAAGCCATATTGACTAGGGGAGAGACTATAGTGCGTCTCTAAATACCACATCAAACGTCTATTAACTAGACGTTCCATCACTTTGCAAACTGCACTGGTAAGAGCGATGGGACGGTAGTGAGAGGTATCACGTCCCGTAGTACCTGGTTTGCGAAAAGGGAGAACAATAGCAGACTTCCACAGCTGGGGAAGAACTCCTTGCGACCATATAAGATTAAAGAGTCGTAAGAGGACAGTAAGAGCAGACTGATACGAATATGTATGCCGTCTGGCCCAGCTGCCGATGATCGGCAAGCAGAGAGTGTTGCCTCCAGTTCTTGAAGGGTAAAAGGCACATTATAAGATTCTTCTCTAAGAGAATAAAAATCTAAGGGCTTTAACTCGCTGGCAGACTTAGAAGAAAGGAACGAAGGGCATAGATGGAGCCCCTGAGATATGCGGACTAGATGATTACCAATCTCATTGGCAACGGCAAGAGGATGTGCTATATTGACAACAGCAACCTGAAGAACAGGAGCCGGGTCTGGGAAGAATTTACCACTTAATTTCCGCACTTTCTTCCAGACTGCACTCATCGAAGAAGCCGAAGTGACAATAGAAACGTAATCTCGCCAGCAAGTGCGTTTAGCATCACGTATGACACGGCGAGCAATTGTTCTCTTCTGCTTAAAATCAAGGAGTCTCTCTGTGGTTCTGTTTACGATACTGCCATGCAGTGCGTTCAAACGCACTGCCCGAGCACAGTAGAGACACCAGGCACACTTGATAATGCTTGCCGAGGCCTTGGGGATAAATGTGAGCCGCTGTGAAGATGGAGGACGAAAGAGATGTAAACCCATCAATGGAGGACGAGGAAGGAACCTCATGAAAGGCAGAAAGATGTGTGTAAGTGTCCAAAGCGTGTGAGGGGGAAAATATGAAGGGGAAATGAGGAAATTGGGAAATGATCGCGTCATGCAAGTCATGTAAGTCATGTCATGTAAGTCTGGTCTGTCCTCCCGGACTTACATGACAGCGATCATTTCCCAATTATCCTCATGTCCCCTTCATATTTTCCACCCCCTCGTAGCCCACGCTGGCTAAATTGGACCTTTACGCACATCTTTCTGCCTTTCATGAGGTTCCTTCCTCGTCCTCCATTGATGAGGTTTTACATCTCTTTTTCGTCCTCCGTCTTCACAGCAGCTTCACATTTTATCCCCCAAACCTCGGGCAAGCATTATCAGAAGTGTGTGCCTTGGTGGTCTCCTGCTTGTGCTCGGGCAGTGCGTTTGAAACGCACTGCATGGGGCAGGTATCGGTATAACAGAACCACAGAGTCAAGGACAGTTGATGAAGAGCAGATGGAGAGATCGATGCAAGAGAAAGAATGAGTTCGGGGATCAAAATGGGTAAGAGTACCTGTATTTAAAACATGGAGGGGGGAGAAGCAAGAAATGCCTCCAACTGAACGCCACGGGAGTCACAGTGCGACCCTCACCAGAGAAAATGGTGTGCGTTAAAATCGCCAAGTAATGGGAAGGGTGGTGGCGGTAAGGAAGAAACTAGAAAATAAACATCTGGGATAGACAATGCCTGCGAAGGGAAGAGATATAAAGATCAGAGTGTATACCACTTATTCAAGTGGATACGGGCTGCTGTGTAATGTAGAGAACAGTCGCAGCCCAGCTCTGGTGGTGTGAGGGTGTGCGGTGCTCTGACCTGACCCCTGGCGACGCTTTACAGCACTTTGGTTTTCCAAAACAACATGGCGACAGCAGAGAGGAGACGTTTGAATACTGTCTGTGTTGACCTTGTGACGGGCGTTCTACACAATGCAACGGCCGGAACTGTGTTACCGACGATATTACGAGATGTGTATGGACTTGACACAGGAGATTTGTATGGCGTTGCCCTGAATGGGATGAATAGAGTATTTGTGAAGCTACTGACGGCAGAAGTTTATGACCGACTCGTAGATCGACACCAGGATCATGTATACACGGTGCACACTGGACTTCAGGTACGATTGAAGGACGTTTCACGTACGTACACTTGGGTACGTTTGAAGAACGTCCCATTCAAAGCAGACCCGACGGACATCAGTAGTGTCTTCAGTGCATACGGTACGATACACGCAGCAACACCTGGAAAGTGGAGCGAGGGGCCGCTGAGGTGCCTCTTTGAGGGGTCGTTCTCGTTAAAAATGACCTTGAAGCACCCTATACCGTCCTACGTTGTTATACCAGACTTCAGGACACAAGTGTACGTGACCTACATGGGACAGCGCAGGACGTGTCGCCTGTGTGGCGCCTACGATCATTTGGTGGCTGACTGCATGAGGAGGACAGGACCCAGATAAGTTCCAGAGCAACGAGTAGTGAAAGTGCAGGCACAGAGAGGAACAAAAGGAGACGCAACGGGAGAAGCAGACGAAACTCTGGAGTGAGATTGTGGAGAGTTCTGAGGTGGTTTGTCAGATCCTAACGCAGGAATCTGTTATACCAGTGGTTGACTGTGATCACCATGAGAGTCCGGCAGAGGATGTACCATTGGAACAAATATTAAAGGAAATATTGGACGACCCTTTGCCGGTGCTAAGTGTAAACACTAATGATGGTTTGATAGATGCAGTGAATGTGGTGTAAAGTGTGGAGAGTGCCAGTCCAGAGGACCACCACTTAATTATGGAGGATGTGCAGGTGGAGGTCCATCAGAACGAGAATGCAAGTAGTGTGGAAGCAATACAGAGGACACGTAAAAGGTCTGGCAATTCATCAGGCAGTGAGGATGTGCTGACACCGGCGCAGAGGATCTGTAAAAAGGCTTCAGTGGAAGTTGCTAAAAGATCTAGGTTTGGTGCAAGAGGGTACTTTTAAGGGAGGAAGCAAACGGGTAAAATGAGTAAAGGAAGTCAGGGGTACAACTTCCACAGAGGCCTAGGGCAAACCCTTGACATAGATTTCAAGTGTTTAACACTTAATGTAAACGGGTTGAGGGATGAAATCAAGAGGGCTTGGGTGGAGTGTACGTTGCGAAGGTATGGTGTGACAGTTGCTTTTATACAGGAACACAATTATAGGTGTGGTGGTGAATTACTTTTGAATGGCTACAAAGTGTTTGCAAGTTCATCCAGTAGATTAAAGGGGGGGGGGGTGGCGGTAGCAGTGTCATGCCCTTTCAAACCTTTGCAATGGGAGGAGTGTGGGGGGGTGGGGGGGTAGGCTGGTTAGAGTAGATGGGGAGTGGAGTTAGGGTATGTTTTTTAGGGGTGTACATGCCGGCGGAGGCAGCAAGGAAGGTGAAGGTGGACTTTGTTTGGGATTATATGATTTATGCATGTTGGGATTTGCTTAGTGTAACGATTGTTGGAGGGGATTTTAATTGTGTAATTAGAGAGAGGGATGTAGAGCAGTGGGGAGGAGGTTGTGTTCTTGCAGCCTTAAGGGACGTACTTAGGAGGGTAGGTTTCAAAGACGTGATTTGAGCCTACATTTGTTAGAAGAGGGTATGCGGCTTGACTAGACAGGATTTATGTAACAGGTAGCGTGGTAGTAGGGGGGTGCAATATCTGGATGTGGGTGGATCATCGGGGAGTGTTGGTGGAGGTGGAGTGGGAAGGGTTTGCAAAATGGTATAGGGGTTTTTGGAAATTAAATGTTCAGTTATTAAAGGGTGATGGTAAAAGGGAGGAATTTAGGGATTGGTGGGGTGGGTTTTGGATGGGGAGTAGGGAGGGGGGAGCTTTGGTGGATTGGTGGGTAAGTACAGGGAAGCCTGGCATCCAAGCTTACTATCAGAGGTTGGGAAGGGAAGAAGCAGGATGGAGATATGGTTTACAAAATTATATTGAGGGACTCTTGAAAGACTGTTATATGCGGGGAGGACATAGAATGACAGAGGAAATTAAGGCGTTGAAAGATAGGTTGATGACTTTGCAGAATGGGAGGTTTGGGGCATGTAGAATGAAAGCCGGAATGGATGATGTGTTGTGGGGGGATAGGCCCTCCCAATATGTTTTGGGGAAGTGTAAACAGAGAAGGGATAGTATGTCATTGGAGTATCTGGAAGTGGATGAAAACATGGGGAATTATGTGAAGGGTATAAGAATAAATTCCAAGGAAGGAATGAATGTGTATGCTGATAAGTGGTTTGCAAGGCAAATGAGCAGTGGGGGTATGAAGGAAAGGAGCATTTTATTGGGAAAGATTAGGGAGAGGTTGAGTAGGGAAGATCGGGAGGGATTGGAGGGCATGATCAGTGAGAGGGAGGTGTGGGAGGCAGTGGAAGGGTTAAGTAAGGGCAAGGCTCCAAGGTATGGATGGTTTGGCAAATGAATTTTATAAGGAGAATTGGGACATTATAAAGGATTGTATGATAGGTGTGATGAATGGTATGAAAAGGACAGGTGTAATGGGGAGGGACATGGGTATGGGGGTAATGGTATTAGTGAGGAAGGGGAAGGAAGGGGAAACTTTTGAGAATTATTGACCTTTAGTCCTTATGAATATGGATTATAAAATATATGCTAAAATTTTAGGTATTAGATTAAAAAGGGTGATAGGGGGTGATTGATGAAGGACAGGGGGAATACCGGAAGAGGTGTGGGGAGGGACATGAACGTATTAAAGATTTCATAGATAGAGAGTAGAGGAGGAATACTTGCACTGGATTGAAGGGAGCATATGATAGTGTGGAGCGTGAGTATGTTTGGAATAATGGAAAGGCAGGGGTTTGATTGAAGTGCTGGATTGGGTTAGGGCGTTATATGCAGGGGCAAGTGTGAGGGTGCAAATAAATGGTAGGTTGGGAGGGGTGGTTAGGATGGAAAGGGGTCTGCGACAGGGGTCAACCCTGTCGCAGATTCTTTCGCTTGCTTACAGGATCCGTTTTACAGATTAGTGGGGATGGGAAGGGGTTGGGGGAGGGATAAGGGATTAGAAATGTGGTGGGATATGTAGATGACACCACGGTGTTAGTGTGTCACGAGGTGGGACTGGTTAACATAGGAATTCACTTAGTCTTTCTGTAGTGCAACTGGCATGAGGGTTAATGGAGCTAAATCCATATTGTTGGAGGTAGGCACTTGGGTGGGGGGCGGGTTGGGTAGCAGGTATGGGTGGAAAATTGTGGACAGGGTGAAAATATGTGGTATTGTTTACATGAGGGACAGGGATGAGGCGAGATAGGTGAATTCGAGGAATGTAGTTAAAAGTGCGATGGAGCGGTTGAATAGTTGGAGAGTGGGAGAGCTAACGTTGCGGCAGAGGGTCATTGCGGTTAATAACATGATACAGTGTACTGGTTTACGATATTTTTTCATTCAGAATGCTGTTCAAGTGCCATTACCAAATGAATTTCATTCTTAAGAAAATGTTAGAAAAGATCGGGGTCCTTTTAGACTGCCAAAATTACATTATAAAAGTATTTAAAAATAAACTTACATCAAAGGGTGAGTTTGGACCATCGAAACCGGGGTACCACTGTATATAGTAAGATATGGTATATTGCCAAATTTTTCCTTTATTAGTTGGGATGTTAAAGAATTGAGAGTAGGGTCTTTAAGTTTATTTGGGCACATGGTAGACATTGGCTCAGGAAGGAGATAGTTAGGAAAAGGGTAATTTCAGGAGGTTTGGGTTTAATATGGCTGGAAAGGAGATTGTTGTGTATGTATGTGAAACGTTGTGTGGTAAAGAGGGGAGGGTTGGGGGGGAGAGGTGAGGCTGGGGTGGAAGGGGTGCTGCAGGAAGTGAGTGAGTGGTGTGGTGCGAGGGAACTGGGGCAGTGCAGATATTGGCTATGGTGCTTGTTGGTTATATGTGAGCCACAAAGGTTGAGTGTTGCAGTTATAATGAGGTTTGGTGCTGGGGAGGAGACGGTGGAAGGGAAGGCGCTTTATCCGGTATATGACTGGAAGGGGATATGGAAGGGGTTCCGGGATCTGCGGTTGCCGGCGAGGGACCGGAAGCTGATGTTTCTGTTTTTACATGGGGCAGTGGCGTCACGGGAGAATATATTCCGTATGGGATTGGTGAAAGACGGGAAATGTCAGAAGTGTGGCTTTCCGGAGTCGGATCTGCATGCGGTATATTTTTGTGAAACTTTGGATGGGGTTCCTAGGTGGATGGGAGGGGTGTTAAGGGGTTTGGGGGGTATCCCTTTGTTATGGGCTATTTACTTGGATATGGGTGGGGTTAGACATAGGGATAAAAAGGGTTTACTGTACTGTATGGTGGACTTTGTGTGCATGTCGTGGAAATTAAGGGACATGAGTGTTGGGGAAAGGATGGGGGCTGTGGCGGCCCGTATATATCGCACTATGATGTGCAGGAATCCTTTAATATATGGGAGGGAGTAGGATTCGATCTTTTCAGAGGGGTACAGTAAATCGAGTGTGCAGGGTTTATTGGGAGACAGATAAGGTCTTGAAAGGGCTTGACAGAGGCGCATTGTGTAGGTGTGGTGGAGTGCCATAAATAGATAGGTAGATAGGGGGGGGGTTAATCCCATAGGGGACGGGGGACGGATGACATCACAGTTGGGGGACCGGGTGACTGTCTAGAATAATAGTGTTGGAAGTGGATGTGTGTGTGGTGGAGTGAATGTGTAGTTGGGGTTTTTTAAGGGGGGAGGGGGGAGTAAGGGGTTTTGCAGGGGTTTGGCCGGATCCTATGGTGCCGGGGGGCATAGTGTGGTTTGGTATGGTGTGAGTGGTAGTGAGAGTGGTATGGATGTCTTGGACTATACTTTGTACAGAGATGGTAATGAAACAAGGGTAGTAGTCTCCGTGGAGTTAAGGAGTCTGGAAACCTTGTGTGGTAGCATATTATTTTGGGCTCACGGTAAATTTTATTTGCAGTCTTCACTGCATAGTATTAGGACTAGTCACTGTTATTCTGGACTATGTATCATTATTTGGGTTTTATTTGTTATTTGCAGTATTCACTGCATAGCCTTAGAACTAGAGCTAATGTTATTGTGAACTTGGTATTGCATTATTTGGGTTTATGTTCTTTGTGGACTCTGTATCAAGCATAAGGGGGAAGGGGACAGGAGTTCACTGATTGTAGATAAATGGTTAGGGGTATAGTTTTCTGATATATACATAGCTTATCAAAGGAAATTGCTGTTGTGCAATTTGTACCATGTAATTATTGCACGTTTATGAACTGTAAAATGTATATTTATTTGTGCTCATTGTAAATTTTATTTGCAGTCGTCAATGAGTATTCACTGTATATCCTTAGGACTAGAGGCAATGTTATGGTGGACTGTATTTCATTATTTGGGTTTATGTTTTGTGGACTCTGTATTTATTTATAAGGGGAAAGGGGACAAGAGTTCACTGGTGGTAGAGGTAAGGGTTTTAGGGTATAGTTTTCTGATATATTCATTGCTTAATCAAAGAATATTGCTGTTGTACAATTTGTAACATGTATTTTGCATGTTTATGACTTATAAATGTATATTTATTGAAAACTAATAAAATGTATAAAAAAAAAAAAAAGTCGAGAAGAATGAACAGAACTGACGGTATGGAACACCAGTGCGTATAAGAAAAGCACTTTCGTTAAAGGTTCCATTGGATAAAGGATCCGAGGAATACAACAAATCATAGCCTGAAAAGGGCCAAATAAAAGCGGATTGCAATTTGGGTTCTTGCAAACAGACACCAACAGGGAAAAACTGGGAGAGTAACATCTGAAGCTCACCCCAGTTACCCCTGAGGCCTCTGATATTCCACTGCAAATAAGCCATGATTTATGGAGAGAAAGACATAAGTCGAAGTTAGATGTATCTATGGACTAGAGATAGAAAAGTCCACGTGTGGAGGCAGTGGAAGATCTGTAATCAAAGAAGGAGTGGGACGCTGTGAAGGAAGGAGGGGGTAGACAGAGAAGAGATGAGGAGGAACTGGAGCGATGTCCATCAATGGTTCATTCTCTGCAAGAAATCCTGCAATAGCCTCCAGCGTTTCAGGAGTCATAGATGCAGGATGTGGGACCACATCAGAGATGAATGGAGGTGTGTGAGCAACAATCTGGGAGACCATAGATGGTACAAAAGTAGAGGGCGTGGAGATGGAAGAGGAGAATGTCGAAGGGGCTTGGGAGGGGACAGGAGTGGAAGCAGCCTGGGGCGGGGCAGTCAAGGAAGGAACGTGGGAGAGGCCAGGGGATGAAGACATTGAACTAGGAGGATGAACCTACACACACATTAAAGAACTAGTCGGAGGTGAAGAACCCAGCAATGGGGATTTTTTGCCGGACTTATGAGAAGAGGGGCGCTGAGGTTTAGGTGAACAAGGCCGTGTAGACACAGAACTGTGCGAGTTAGTAGCGGAAGGGGTGTGGATAGTATGAGATGCTGAGGTAGGGACCTCGGAGCCAAGAACAGCAAAAGGTTTCGAGACGGGGGTGACTGAGGATGGGGCGACCACAGAGGAAGCCGTGGAATTTTGGACCCCACAAGTGAGGCGATGTTTAGCAATGTGAGAATAGGAAATACAGGGAATTCTCCCTTGAAGGCGTAGATGAGAGATGGCCATAGCGTATGAGAAGCCTTCCGCCTCTTTGAGACCGGATTTCCCGCTCATTCAGGTAAACCTGACAACAGCGAGAGTACGATGGATGTGCCTCATGACAGTTAAGGCAAGAGGGCGATAGATTACAAGAAGGACTGGCATGGTCGTCGGCACCACAGACTGGGCATTCAGCCATGGACCTGCAATATTTCGCTGGATGACCAAAACGCCAGCAGTTTCTACACTGTTGTAGTGTAGGGGTCACCTTTCGAACTTTGTAAACGTTGACCTGCAATGTAGACCGAAGGTGGAAGTTCATGTCTGTCAAATGTTAAACGAGCTATATTGCAAGGATTTAGTCTTCGCTTATTGGCAGGGAGGACAAAAGAGTCAACTTTAAGGATAGGGAGTTCTTGGAGCTCAAGCTGCTCCAAAATGTCAGCACCACATGTCTGGAAATTCCGTTGGACAATGGTGTGGGGTAAAATGACAGTACCACTACAAGAACTGAGAGAATGATGCAAGTGCCGCTCTTGAGAGAATGAAATGAGATATCTTTGCCTACATGGCGTAGGAGAGCTTTACCAATACTATGATCAGAAAGATAGGTATTAGGAGAGGTCGGTCATAGAGTAAAAAACTTTGTCCATTGAGTAGTGTGAAACAGAGCATTTAAGGGGAGTGCGTGACGAGCTGGTCATTTCTGAGATGAATGAGCAGGAAGTGTCGAATCGTCATGTAAGGGTCTTGGTTGTTTGGATGAGATGGTCATTTCTGAGATGAATGAGCAGGAAGTGTCGAATCGTCATGTAAGGGTCTTGGTTGTTTGGATGAGAGACCGGAGGCGGTCCGACGTGTGATGGGCGGGCAATTCGAAAATTGCTGCACCGTTGAGGGAGAAGCCGGAATCAAGGTCAGAGAATAGCGAAGGTCAGACGTATTGAAAGGGCCAGTCGGAACCCCGGTACCTGAAGCAGGTGATGAACCGGCACCAGCAAGAGGTACAGGGGTATTAGAGTTGTCCGAAGAGTTGTCCATTAATGAGGTAGGGTCAGGACTAGGTGCGGTATCAAGAAGGGGCCCAGGGGTAGGTTCATGGATTAGGGCATCCATGCTTAGGTTACATCTTTTTGTTTTTAAGAAAAAAATAAAAATATTATTATTATTATAATCAAATAGAAGCGCTAAATCACAGGGGTTATAAAAAAAAAAAAAGGGGGGGGGGAACGTGGAGGAATAGTTCCTAGGAGGAATGAAAGGGGCATAAATCCCCCTCCGCGCCCAAGAGGACCTCAACACTGCAAGTAGTGCAGATGCTGCATGGAACCCGTGCCATACCCTACCCTTCATGCCAGTAAACCAGCAATCCTGGATAGCAACCTCACATCCACCGAGACACCTCGGCAGACAAAAGAGAGGGCGGCCGGATATCCGCCACAAAGCATACCGCCTTCAGCCACCACCCCCGAAATCCGAAAGTTGGCCTCCAGAGATACACCTGTCACCCGAAAGATACCAAAGGCAACCCCCCGGGAGACTGGAGAGGGATCGGGACATCCCCAAGTGATCCAGATTCCACGGCAAACTACACCACCGCCAAGGACTCCAACGGAATGGGATGGACCACGATTCCCTTCCCCCTACCTAGGAACTAGAATACCTGTGGAGAGAAGCTCCCAGGGTAAAAATGGGAAGAAAATAAGGGAGGGATGAGGAGGAAAGGGAAAAAAGGGAGGATGGAGATGGGATAGGGGAGGGGGATTGGGGGTAATTAGGTTCGGTCTGAAGAAGAAGACCAAAAGGTCTAATTCCTCAGACTAAGAGCCTCTTCACCACGCCAAGGAGCCCCCCTTGAAGTGGAGGCATAGGAAGAGCAGGTGCTTCATACCCTGGATGCCATAAGTTATGTGGATGCTTGGTTTGAGGGAAAGATGGAACAGGGGGTCAGTGATGGAATATCCCAGGATGTAATTTTAGAGTGTATAGTTGGGAGGATAGGGGCCGGAGATAGGGAGAGTATGGAAGTATAACTGAGGTGATTTGGTAGGCAGTGAATAGTCAGGCCCTGGGCAAAGCCCCAGGCCTGGATGGGATTTCTGGGGATTTCTATGTTGGTTATTGGGAGGTTCTATGGGAGATGTTAGTTAGGATTTTTATTGCTATGAAATTGAAAGGTAGTCTGGGTGGGGACATTTCAACAGGTTATGTGGTTTTAGTGCTGAAAAGTCGTGCTTGTGGGACAATTGAGGATTATAGGCCAATTACACTTATGCGCGCAGATTATAAGATTTTTGCTCGCATTCTCGCTAATCAAATGAAAGGAGATTTGAGGAGCTTATTGGAGAAAGGTCAGTATGGGGTCAGGGAAAAGTATGGGGGAGGGACATCGTAGGATCAAAGGTTTTCTAGAGAGCAGAATAGCTGGGGGTGCATTAGGTTTAGACTGGGAAAAAGCATATTATAGTGTTGATAGGGATATGCTGCAGGGGTGCTGTTACATCAGGGGTTTGGGGCGGAGGTTGTGGGTTGGGTCCGCACATTATATGTGATGCGTGTGTGGGGGTGCAGACGAATGGGAGGGTGGGGTCCAGCGCGAGCTTGGGAGGGGTGCTCCGGCAGGGTGCCTTGCCACAGCTCCTGTTTGCGCGTTTGAATGACCCCTTTTAGGTTGGTGTCGGAAGGGGTGAGGAAGGAGTACTCATTGGGGTTGCAGATACTGGAATTATTGGCTATGTAGATGACACTACTATCTTAGTAGGAACTATGGAGGGTTTAGGTAATGTAAATAGGATAATAGAGGTTTTTGGTTTGGCCACTGGAAATTAAAGTTATTGGAGGTGGGGAAGTGGGTGGGTCAGGGTTTTAGGTGGCCGACAGTGGATAGGTTAAAGATGTGCAGAGTGATTTTTTGTAATCAGGCGAGTGTTGCTCGTGAGATTAATTCCTCGGTGGTGGTTAATGCCGCTCTTGGTAGGATGGGGGTTGGCGGCCTGGTGAGGTCACTCTTGTAGAGGGTCATCGTTGTTAATTCCTTAGTATACAGCAAGTTGTGGTATGTTGCCACAGTATACCCCTATTGGAGGAAGATGCTCTGCAGTTGCAAAGTCAGGTATAAAGGTTTATATGGTGTTACGGGAGGCATTGGTTAGGGAGGGATGTGGTAATGACTAGTGTAGCGAGGGCAGGCTGAGTTTGATACCATTGCAGAGGCGTTTGATAGGGATATATGTTAGGCAGGAATATCTAGCATGAGGTAGGATTAGAGGAGTGAGGGTGGGGAGGGTGATGAGTGAGGTTCGCAGATGGTGGAAGGGAGGGAATGTTGTTGTTTTGTGAGGCAATTTTACGACATCTTTTGGTTCTTCCAGATCCAGGTAAGGTGAAGGTAGGGAGGTTAGATAAGGTGGGAGGGCGAGAAATGGAGGTTTTAGATATGGATGTCTATCTGCATTACGATTGGAATTTTACATGGTTTTGGTTTAGGTATCTAAAGTTGCCTCCTAGGGTATGCGAGATTGGGTTTCGTTTTACATGGTATTTTGGCGTCTAGGGCTCAGCTTTTGTGATGGGACTGGCAGGTGATTGGTATTGTCAACATTGTGGGTTTTGGGATATGGCTTTCCATGTTGTATATTTTGTGGGGTCTTGAGAGGGTGAGGAATGGTTTCTAGGGGTAATATGGGGTGTGGGGGTTTATCAGTGTTAAGATGTTTAAGTCTGGATGTGGTGGGATGCCCACCACATCCAGCAGAGATTTTATAGGACTAAGTGTAGGAACCTGGAGTTGTATGGGAGGGTGTGGGATAGGTTTTTTCTGTAGGATATAGGCTTTTAATAATGAGGTCATTGCTGGGTTAACTCCGAGCTATATTTTCTGGGTTTTTTCCAGGAAGGGGTTGGTCTCTTGAGAGGGGCTGGTGGGTTAGGTGTGAGAGCTGATTGGTGGGCTTTATGTATGGGGGAGGGGTGGGGGTGTGGTTGTCAGGGGTTTTTCTTATTTTTAGGTGAGTATGTGTGTGGGGGTGTTTGGAGACTCAGACGGGGAGGGGGGTTAATTTAGTTTTTTTTTTTTTTTTTGCTGTCACTTGAAACCATGCATGGCACAACAACGAAACTAAACATTTGAAAAGTTAAGTGGCCATACTACAGATGGAGCTACAGCCATGTATGCCTCGGAAAAAAAAAATAATTGCATTTATCTCAGTCTTGATCCAAGTGATTTAATTATATGCCACTGCATCAGACATCAAGAGTCTCTGCACAGTCGTTGCGGCTCAACACTGATATCAACAATAGTGTTATGCATAAATTTTGTCAAAAGCAGAGGACCTAAGAGCCGCCAGTTTGATCTTGACTGAGTACGGTCAGGAACATGCTCACGAAGTTTTATCAACTGCGGGATGAAGTCAAGCAGTTCTTGGAGATGAAGGGAAAACCAGTCAAGAAACTCAACGATAGCAAGTGGTTGTTTGAACCAGCGTTCACTGTGGACATTACAGAGTACCTGACAGAACTGAACGTCAAGGCTGCAGAGCTCCAACCAGCTTCTCAGCTCCTGCTTTCAAATGTTAAGTCATTTGAAGGTAAATTAAGGCTGTGTTAAGTGCAACTCGAAAGAACAACACGATGTATTTCCGCACTCTGGAAGGACAAAAGCCTTCTATGATACTTGAATGTGCGAAACTAATAGAGACGTTTAACGAGAGATTCAAAGTCGTGAAAAGTAAACAAATGGAATTGAACATCTTATAACCGACAACAGGAAATCACTCGGCTGCAAAGCGAGGAGCTGAAAGGTAGGTAAAAAAATCTCCCATTACTTGAGTTCTATAAATGTTACATAAACAATAAAGAACTCCCCCACTTTAAGGAGGCATGCATTGAAATATGCATCTGTGTTCGGAACAACTTACTGCTGCGAGCAGTTCTGCACTTCAGAATGACCGACATAAACCTGGAGTAGTTGCAAGTAGCAACATCAATGCCAGCTAACATTACATGCCTTACCAAAGAGAAGCAATTCCAGCCATCACATTACATGTTAGTTAATTACATGTTTAACCAAATATAGTAGGCTAATTTTAAGTTAATAATTTTGGATTTCCCACGAATAATGTTATAAATATCCAAATGGTACTTGGCAGAAAAAATGTTGCCCACCCCTGCATTATGGGAACTCCAGCTCGGTACGCTGTGTTCACCATGCCTTGTGGCAAGAAATACATCACTCCATCAAATTCTGAATCTTCTCTTCCCAAGTGACAGTTCTAACAAGGAAGGAAGTGGATCTGAAGAGGAATTCTATGTTTTTTGAACAATTTGTGACAAAGTATCGCTCAGGATATGGAAAATAGTGTTGTAAACCCTGACAACCCTCCATCTCTGGTGGTTGTCAGTGCCACATTCAGTTGTACTATGTCACAAAGAAAATATCTTTGCGTGGTCAGGCCTCAGATGTCAGTAATAGTGACGATAGTGCCGTGGTCTTTGATTTTATTGTTCTTGATGACCATTCGCGTAGCAATAGTGACGAAGAATATTCTCCAGTGAAGAATCAGTTTATACACCGCATGCAGTCGGGTAGTGTACCACTTGCAGTCGGGTAGTGTACCACATGCAGTCGGGTAGTGTACCACATGCAGTCGGGTAGTGTACCACCTCGCAGCTCAGGGTAGTGTACCACCTGCAGTCGGGTAGTGTACCACCTGCAGTCGGGTAGTGTACCACCTGCAGTCGGGTAGTGTACCACCTGCAGTCGGGTAGTGTACCACCTGCAGTCGGGTAGTGTACCACCTGCAGTTTCAAGGTGACGGATTACATTCCGCTGCCCTACACCTGGAATAGTGAAAGTGACGATGACCTGGCTACAACTGGATTGGATTGTAGACCGCATGCGTCAGTAGGTGATGGTGGTGCTGCGGCCATGCAGGATGCCGCAGTAGCCCAGGCTGGGACCTACACCGCTGACTCAGCAAGTCCAGGGCAAAGGGCACACTCAACCAGCCCCACACCACAATCAGCTTATGTCCAGTACCCACCAGCAAACTATCTGGGATTGGCAACAAAATCTCAATTTTGTTCCCAGTCCCTATCAGTTTGACAAGTGGATTCCTGCCATCTTGTTCCCTGGAAACTGTAATTCTTTCAAATATTCTTTGACCAGCTCTTGATGGAAAATTTTGACAGGAAATTAACAAGAATTTTAATTACACCGTAACAATACAATGATTTCACCACAGTCAAGACTACACCGGTGGAAGGAGGCAAATGTGACCGAGATGTGTATGTTTTTTTTTCAACAATAATGCTTATGCAACATCATATCGGTGCACAGATCTGCTAATTTCTACCCCGGCCTTCAGTGATATTATCCCAGTGAAAAGATTTAGCCTATGTTAAACTTCTTTGACAATACCAGGACTGACACAAACAGGTTATACAAGATGAGAAACGTTTTCATGTATCTGACACAAAAGTTCAACATGTACTTTTATCCACTCAATACTCCTGTAATTGACGAGTCTGATTTTGTTCAAGGATAGACTGTCGTTGAAGCAGTACATATATACCGAGCAAGAGAAACACTTTGGTATCAAGTTGTTTGTACTTTGTGACTGACACTGACATGGTATTATATAAACTTATATACACGGGAAATAAAACATTGGTAGATACGAAGAAGTTATTGGTATCTCGGGAGACGTAGCGAGAACAATGGTGGAACCACATCTTGGTAGGGAATACATTATATACTTACAACTGGTACACAAACCCTTACTTAGTGATTTCTTTCTAGTGAACATAACATACATGTATGGTGCAGTGTGTCAAATCGTAAACATATGCCCAGGTTCACACGCAGGCACTCGTAGTGGTGAGTGCTGATGTTGATTGCCAATGACCATGGATTTACAGTGACATGACAAACGAGATGTCACGTTGACATCCATTCACCATAACGAAATGACAGATAGTGGAAGGGAAAATAGAGACCAATAAACCCACCATTCTAAAACCTGAGGTTGTTAATGGATTACACCCACAATATGAGTTCAGTGGACTAATGTGACATGCAGACTGGGTTTGCTGCATGTCACTTTGTCAAAGACTTGTAAGTGGTGCATTAAACTTTAACATCTGGACATTTTCATGTTCATGCGTCACCCAGCTCTGGTTGGTGAGGAGGTGCGATGCTGAGCTCTGCCATCTGGTTGGAACCTAGTGAGCTAGCATTTTCTGTCAACATGGCGGCTGTAGGCAGGCGCCTGACAAACTGTGTGTATTGACATGGTAAAGAGTCTTACACCCGGCTACAGCAGGAACAGTTCTACCGCTAATACTGAGGATGTCTACGGCATTGAAGCTTCTGATTTGTATGGAGTGGCCCTGAATGGGGTCAATCATGTATTTGTAAACCTTCTGGCAACTGATGTGTATGAACTACTGGTGGATCAACATCAAGACAAAGTGTATACTATGCATGTACGACTGAAGGATGTCCCCAGACCTATTCTTGGGTTCCTGTTAAAATGTCCCATTTGAGGCGGACCAAGTGGACATTATGAAGATCTTCGGTAGAATATGGGACAGTGCATGCAGTGACAGCTGGTAAGTGGAATGAGGGCCACTGGTGGGCTATTCGAGAACGTATTCATTGAAGATGACCATTCGACGACCTATTCCCTCCTACGTTGTGATGGCTGATTTCAGAACACAAGTGTATGTAATTTATATGGGGCAGAGACGTACTTGCTGCTTGTATAGGGCATATGATCATGTGGCAGCTAATTGTATGCGGCGGTATGAACCGTGGTGAGGAAACATGAGACAGCATAGTGTGGTGGAGACAGAGGTGCTGGGCTGCCTGAGGGAGATGTGGAACGACAGCCGAAGCTGTGGAGCGAGATGGTGGATGGTTCGCGAGAATATGCCACACCTTGCCTGGGGTGTCGCAGGAAGATGATAGAAGCAGAAGGGTAGTGGGGTTGAGGAGAATGGCGAAGATATACCCTTGGAGGAGGTTCGGCAGGCTATAATTGATGATCCTTTACCGATGTTGGAAGTGGAGGACAGTGGAGTGGTAGAAGGAGGAGTATTGCGTGTTGAAAGTCAGGAGGTGCAGCAGTTGGAGAGCATGCAAACGACTGTTGAAGTGCATCAGGAGGATATTAGTAGTAAGCGGTAGGGACGGTGGAGTCCGTAAGAGGATCTGAACCTTTGTCAGACAGTGATGACGTGTTAACACCCGCTCAGCGAACTAGTAAAATGCCATTGGTGGAAGTTGTGGAGACGGCAGGGGGCCGGCGCAAGAAAGGGAGTGTCTTGGGTGGAAAATTGGGTAATAAAGGGGAGGGGTAAGGGTAAGTCAGTGTCACAGCTTCCACAGCTGCCGAAGGGCAAACCCACGCAATTATATTCAAGTGTATAACAATAAATGTAAATGGCATGAGGGATGAAGTCAAGAGTGTGTGGGTGGAGGGACTTTACGACGCTATGGTGTGCAAGTGGCTTTTATACAAGAGCATAATTACAGGTGTGCAAATGATTTATGTATAAAAGGTTTTGTTGTGTATGCAGGTTCGTCAGAGGTTAAAGGGAGGGTGGCGGTAGCTATAGCTGTGTCAAGCCCTTTTCGACCTTTGGGATGGGAGGTATGTGGGGTTGTAGGGTGGTAAGAGTTGAGGGGAATGGAGGGGTAAGGGATTGCTTCGTTGGGTGTATATGCCGGCGGAGCATTCCAGCAGAGGAAAACAGGTTTGTAAATGACGTGTTGGTATATGCTTTGAGGTTTACCAGGCGTTTCGGTAATGGAGGATTTTAATTGTGTGATTCGGGAAGGATGTTGAACCAAGAGGTGTGGGTTGTGAGTTGGGGGCTTTGAGGATTGCTAGGGTGTGCAGGTTTGAGGATGTGGTTGGGAGGGGACATAGTCGAGTACACTTTTGCTAGACAAGGGTATGCTGCCAGATTGGACAGAGTTTATGTGACTAGGAAGGTCTTGGTGGGTAGTGTTCAAACAATCAATGTGGGATTCTCGCATCATAGAGGAGTGTTGGTGGAGGTACACTGGGATGGTGTGGCGAAGTGGTTCAAGGGTACTGGAAGTTGAATGGAAAATTGGTGGTTGGGGAGGACAGGAGGAAGGATTTTAGAAGTTGGTGGGAGGTGTGGAGCAGGGGAAGGATAAAGGAAAGCATAGAGGGTATTATCAGGCCTTGGGTGGGGAAAGGGGGCTGGAGTTTTGGTTGCAAAGTATTTGGAGGTTGTTACAGGAGTGTTATGCAAAGGGGGTCAAAAAGTGTATGGGGAATTAGGGGATCAAGGACATGTTGAAAAATCCAAAATAGTTTGATGCATGCAGGGTGAAAAGGGAATAGATGATGTGCTTTGGGGCAGACCATCTAAGTTTGTTTGAGGGAAAAGTAGGCAAAAATGGATGCGATGAGTGGAGTGTATAAGGTGGATGAAAAAAGGTATGGGTTATGAATGTGGTTTAAAATTTGATCTACAGAGCAATGGATGTGTATGTGGATAAGTGGTTTAAAGTATTTGCAAGACCAAGGGAGGTGTGGGGGTAATGATATTATGGGGATGAAAGTAATGGGGAGGGCGATAGGGCATGTCTGGAGGGGCCAATAATGGGGAGGAGGTATGGGGAGGCAGTAGAGGGTTAAGTGGGGGAAAACACCTGGTATATATGGGATTGCGAATGATTTTTATAGGGGAAAAATGGGATGCTCTGAGTGGTTGTATGATTAGGTGATGAATTGCATGGGAAAAGGGTAGGGGGAAAGGGGATGGGTGTGCTGTGTTGGTAAGGAAGGGTCAAGACTTGGATACTATGAGTAATTTTTGGCCTTTGGTATTGATGAATGGGATTACAAAATTTTTTCTAAATATTGGGGAACAGGGTTTAAAAATGGTGTGGAAGGGATAATTGAGAAGGGCAGTATGGTATCCCGGGAGGAGTATGATCAGGGGCACGGCGCATAAATCCTACATTGATGATTGTGTGAGGGTGGGGATTAGCATTGGGTTGGAAAAAGTGTGTATGAGTGTTGAGCGGGAGGTGTTGTATGAAATCATGAGGAGACAGGTGTTTGGGGAGGAGGTGGTGGAGGGGTGAGGACGGATATGATGGGGCATGTGTGGGGGGGGGAATTTTAGGTTGGGGAAAGGGTGGTACCTATGGTGGGGGGGTGGGCAAGGTGCAGATTTTTTTGCTTGTATGCAAGATCCGTTTTTTCGTCTGGTACGAAAAGGGGGAAGGGGGGGAAAGGAAAGGGGGAAATGGGAATTGGATGACACTACGGTGTTGGTTAGTGGTATGGATGATCGCATGGGGGAAAAAAAGATAAGGTTTTTGCGGTGTGACTGGTATAATGTGAATGGGGTGAAGTAAAAAATTTTGCAGGTGGGTATGGGTGGGGGGTGCGGGGGGCCCCGGGGGTGGTTGGTTGTGGATAACTTGATATGTGGCTTTGTACATAGGATGGAATAGGGCATGGAGGTTAATTTTGATAGAATCGTGGGAATTTACGGGTTGGGGGGGGGATGGGGGTTTAATTAAAAAAAGGGTTGTGAAAAGATGATATAAATACGGTGTGGTATGGGGTTTTGTTATATACCCCCCGTTGCAGGGGGTTTTTTGGGGGGGAAGGGTTTTAATTTTTGGGGTGGCGGCATTGGTTGAGAAGGATATTTTAGGAACAGTGTAGATGGGGGAGGGGGGGGTTAATTTGGTTTAAAAGAAGGTCAATGTGTGTTTTTTAAAAGGTTATTGGTGGGGGTTTTTTTGGGGGGGGGGGAAAAGGGGTAAGTTCTAGGGAAGTAGAGAGGGGGGGGTGGGATTTGATATATTGTAAGGATCTTTTGAAATTTGTTGGTGGTGGTTGCCCAAAAGGAGTGTTAAGAAATTTTGGGGGTTGGGGGGTGTGGGAGGGGTAGGGAGTGTGGGGTGATCCTTTTATGATTGGGTAACGGGGGGTTTTGGGGAGGTTGTGCCTGAGGGCGGGGGATAGGGTTAATTATGGTTTTATGCCGGGGTGCTGGCTTTGGGGGCTGTTTTTTCCCAAAGGGGGTGGGGGGGGATGGGAGGGGAGATGTGGGGTTGGAGTCAGATGCATGTGGTGTATTTTTTGAATTTGGAGCCACGACGTGGATGGAGAGTTATACGGATGTTGGGGTGGGGGGGCATACCTTGCTGGGGGCGTTTTTTTAGATTTTTTAGGGTAACTGCTGGGTGGAAGGGGTTTAGATTATGGTAGATTTGTAGGGGGTCTGGGTTTGGGGGGGTGGGAATAGGGGAAAGGGGCCCTTAGCTTTTTTCGTTCTAAATGAGAAATAGGAGGGTTTTTGGGGGGGAATGGGAAGGTTTTGTAGTGGAAATAGGGGGATGGTCGGGGGGGTTGGGGGGTGAGGAGGGACTTAGGTAAAAAAGGGGGTTGAACAGGTGTAACGTTTAGTTGGGAGATATGATTTTGTGGGGGGTTTGGGTAGTAGTGAATGAATTGAGGTTGTTTTGGCTGGCGAAGGTATGTGTCGGCAGTATTATATATACACTTTTAAGTTATAGCATTCATCCCAGTTATACAGCTGGTCCCTTTTCGTGTGACGTCACGTCCCCTGACTCAAGGTCGCGCACATAGCCACGCATGGCGTACCCCTCACAAGTGATAACATACAAGCTGAACGGACGGGGGGTGGGGTTTTCCTTCACATCTGTAAATATACTGTAACCATCCTACAAAGGGTGCTTTACAACCTTTTTTTCCCAAAACCCCCCGACAAGTGGGGACAGCGGGTGCAGTAATTTTTTATTACCGTTATAGAGAAAAAGAAAAAGCAAACAGGCTTCAGAAACCACCACCAGCCCCATCCAAGAAGTTACAAATTTTTCATTTTCCCGGTCAGCTAAGTTTTCATATGTTAATTTTTAAAAAACCCCGAGGGTTTACCCCGGTTTTTCAAATTCTGAACAAATAAGCCAGTTTGTGAGGGGGATACCATATCCAGCCGTAAGCCACCACCAGTTGTCACCGGTTAAGCCAGCTTCTACCTTTGTGCTAATTTTTAAAATTTAACCAGCCAATTTTGAAAAGTTTTACTAACCAAACCACCTGCTGTCAAAGTAAGCCCGTGATCACACATTTTTTCCGCCCTTTACCCAGTGTATTTTTCTGAGGGCAATACCATCCCTGTGGGATCCT
>WNWK01028594.1:0-25219 GCA_009830355.1 Cherax destructor | reverse complement strand
CTGGAGTGCGATAAAATTAATGAATTCGGAGACTACTCACTCAGAACTGTTCAAGATATGTCAAAGTATTTTATCCACAGTGGTATATTACAGACCATTCTGGAAAAATACCCGACTTTGCTCCCTGTAAATAAAGCATTGACACGTGTGTGTGTGTGTGTGTGTATGTATATATGTGTGTATGTGTATGTGTGTATGTATATACATGTATGTGTGTGTATATGTGTGTGGATATATGTATGTGTATATGTATATGTGTGTGTGTGACCCAACAATTAAAATTTACACCAATAACTCATTACAGTTGTGGCTGGGTGTAGACTAATAGATTGCTCATTGCTTTATAATTTGTTCATGAGTGCAACCATGTACAGACGTAAGTAAATTTACTTACATGATTCATTACCTTGTAACTAGTGAATTCATTACCATTGTACCTTGTTCAGCTATCAAAACTTTGGGGCCCAGTCTCTGGACCCTATATATACCTCTGTAATCTGCAAATACCTTTGTAACTTGTCATGATTGTGACCATCTGAGTTCATTACCTTTGTAACTTGCTCAGCTATCAAACTTTGAGGTCCAGTCCCTGGACCCATTATGTACCTCTGTAATCTTTTGACTACCGCCCACAGGATGGGTATGGGGTGCATAATAAAGATATCAAACTAAACTATCTATTTTCAACAGTAAAATAACTGGCTATGTAAAAGATATAAGCAAATTCTGGATTTAAATATTTACACGCAACTAATTAATACACTAACCCGGATCACACAGTTCTCAGCCACCCTAATTGACCACATACTTTGTAACCGCCCTGAGAACATTAGTCAGTCAGGCGTCATTACCACAGGCCTTAGTGATCATTTCATCATTTTCTGTACCAGGAAAATCACTAGGGAACAGATAGGCCTACAGAAGACAAAAGTTAGGTCAACTAGAAACTACAGTAAAGAAACACTGGTAAATATGCTACACAATTGTGACTGGTCAGTGATAACAAATTGCACGGACGTAAATGATGCCTGGGAAAAATTCAAAACAATGTTCACTGCCATCCTTGATAATATTGCACCAGTTAAAGAGGTTAGGATTAAACGAAGAACTGAACCTTGGATGACTACTGAGATATTAGATAATATGAAATTCAGAGACCAGTTGATAAAAAGATTTAAGACAAACAGACAGGACATTGCAGCACTAAATGAATTCCAAAGGGTGAGGAACAGAGTGCAGAGGCTTATAAAAGGCGCAAAGGCAAGACACTATTGCTCAAAAATCGAAGAGTACAAGAATAACCCTAGAAAGCTCTGGCAACAACTCAAACAGTTGGGGTATAGCCATAAACCCGTAGATAGATCTAACATAGTTCTAAATGTCGATAACGAGGTATGCAACGAAACAACTAAAGTGGCAAATTGTTTTAATTCATACTACACAACTGTCGCATCAACACTAGTAAGTAAGCTACCAGCTGCATCAAATACCTTTAACACAGACTCTGATATATTTAAAACATACTATACCAATAAAAGGGTAACTCCAAACAGTTGTCAACTAGTAAGTGTATCTCATGATACACTTACTAGAGAGGGCGGTGTACTATCAAGTAGTTAAATATCTTAGTGACAACATTCTTCATAGTTACCAATCAGGCTTCAGGAGATCTTACTCAAGCGACACCTCCCTAATTAATCTGACGGATTACATGAGAACTGAAATGTCTATAGGGAATCTCATAGGAATGGTAACTTTAGACTTGCAAAAGGCCTTCGATACTGTCAACCACAATATATTATGTAAGAAACTTCAAGCTATCGGCATAGGTTCCACAGACTGGTTTAAGTCCTATCTTAGCAACAGGAAACAAATTGTCAAAATCAACAAAACGGAATCAGAACCACTGCCGATGGCATGTGGAGTTCCCCAAGGTACTCAGATACGGAAAAAGTGAAGAAATTAAAATCTCATCGGAGTACAAAACTAATTCCAACCACACAATAGAGCGAAAAACTAATGTCAAAGACCTGGGAGTGATCATGTCAGAGGATCTCACCTTCAAGCACCATAACACCGTAGCAATTGCATCTGCTAGGAAAATGACAGGATGGATAATGAGAACCTTCAAAACCAGGGATGCCAAGCCCATGTTGACACTACAGATCGCTTGTTCTATCTAGGCTGGAATATTGCTGCACACTTACTGCACCTTTCAAGGCGTGTGAAATTGCTGACCTTGAAAATGTGCAGAGAACCTTCACGGCACGCATAACTGCGATAAACCACCTCAATTACTGGGAATGCTTCAAGTTCCTAAACCTGTACTCTCTAGAATGCAGGCGGGAGAGATACATTATTATATACACTTGGAAAATTCTCGAGGGATTAGTACCAAACTTGCAAACGAAAATCACTCCCTACGAAAGCAAAAGACTCGGCAGGCGATGTAACATCTCCCCAATGAAGAGCAGGGGTGCCACTAACACGTTGAGGGACAACACAATAAGTGTCAGGGGCCCAAGATTGTTCAACTGCCTCCCAGCATACATCAGGGGGATTACCAACAAACCCCTGGCTGTCTTCAAGCAGGCACTGGACAGGCACCTAAAGTCGGTACCTGACCAGCCAGGCTGTGGTTCGTACGTTGGACTGCGTGCGGCCAGCAGTAACAGCCTGGTTGATCAGGCTCTGGTCCAACATGAGGCCTGGTCACGGGCCGGGCCGCGGGGGCGTTGACCCCTGGAATTCTCTCCAGGTAAACTCCAGGTAAACTCCAGGTAGTATTCTGGGTCCCTTATTATTCCTGTGTTATGTAAATGATATGCCCATCAGCGTCAAGTGCAAACTCCCATTGTATGCGGATGACAGTGCTCTGTTAGTGTAAGGTAAGGACCCACAAGATATAGCTAATGTATTAACACTGGAACTGGAGTCCTGCAGAAATGGTTTGTAGACAACAAACTATCGTTACACCTCGAGAAAACAGAAGCCATACTCCTGATAAAGGACCCCAATGGAAATAAGTCACTCTGTCTGACTTTTTTGGGTTATCCTAGGTTCTCTACACATATGCTGCTATGTATGATAATGTATGTAAATGTATTTGTGTATACCTGAATAAACGTACTTACTTACTTACTTACTTACTCTTTGGCATGAAATATAAACTGAGAAGGGTAAATAATTTTAATGTCCGGTGTAATTAGGAATTCATCACTTCAGTTTCCTCAGTAAAATATCTGGGAATCCCCTTTGACCCATGCATGTCAGGAGAATTGATAGGGAACAGTGTAGTAAAGAAAGCGAATGCCAGACTGAAGTTCCTCTACAGACAAGCACAGTGTCTACCTACTGAGGCTCGCAGGACCCTATGTCTAGCCCTTATACAATGTCATATGGACTACGCTTGCTCTTCATGGTACTCAGCCTTGACAAAAAAACTGAGAGATAAACTGCAAATCACCCAGAACAAAATGGGTCTTGTCTGAGAAGGGTGTTCGTCGCACCCTTGAGCTCCCATACTGCCTGTGGTCAGCATGGGATTGCCATTTCTCGTTGGCCGGTATAACCAACTAACTAAACCGGTATAACCTAATGTTCGACTATTGATGCCTAAATTTACCTATGTTAAGGTGCTAGAACTACATTATTGATATCTACAGTTGCCTCAATAATCCTACTATTAGTTACTAACTGTACAAACTTACCTAGACCTTCCTAGGAGAGTAAATCTATCAATTAATAGGTACTATCTTGCTACCTTCGCCAACTGTGAGTGTATTTGTTTGGGTAGGTGGGTGGGTTCATAAACTCCGAGGACCTATCCATGGTATGTTTAAGGCTTCATACGGCTTATTTACACTGTGGAACATTTAGCAATGAAATAAGTTTCCACATCCTCCCGCCCACGAAGGTAGAAGTTGAGTCTAGATCAAGTCCGCCTCCCGCAAGCCCTCCCAGCGGGCTCTGGACTTGAGCGCAGTTCAACGGGTCATCCGGGCGTTCTGGTTGGGCAGACTCTGGTCTAACTTCTCCTGTCCATGCCCCGCTGTGTGGATCTCGAGAGGCAAAAGCTTGTTGATGGGCCTTATGGTCTCAACACCGTTTACTTTCACCTTTATCATCTTCAGCTGTCCAGGCTTATCAGGGTGGGTTGACACCACCAGGCCAAGAGGCCAGTATCCCCTGGGTGCCTCAGCTTCAACTAGCACCAGGTCCCCTTGGTTCACCATCACCTTGTTCCCCTCAGGGTTTGCCCCATAAGAATGTTCTCGCAGAGCTGTCAAATAATCATTACGCCACACCTGGTTCCATTTGTCTATAACATTCACTAACTTATTGTGACTCTTGTGTAGTTCCTCATTGATGGGGGGTCCTTCCGGTCCACAATAGTCCTGCTCTCTAGAAGACTGGCTCAAGATTGCAGGGAAGGGCTCGATCCTCCTCCCAAATAACATGTGATTGGGGGTGAGAGCTTCCTGCTCGTCAATACCATTTTGCACATAGGTTAGGGGTCTGTTATTGACTCTCGCTTCTATCTCGGCCAAAATCGTTCACAACTCATCAGTGGTCACCCTCTTGCTGTGTAAGACCTTGCGAAGACACCTTTTAACCGTACCCACCATACGTTCGTAGATGCCCCCTTGCCAGGGTGCTCTAGGAACTATGAACTTCCACTCGCACTCTTCAGGTATTATCGTACCTCTCCATTGTCCAAAAGATTCTTAAAGACTTTGCTGGCCACTTTGAAGCTTGTGCCATTGTCTGATATAACCAATCGTGGGCAAGAGAACCGAGCTGTAAACCTCCTGAACAACTTCACGAAAGTCTCGGTAGACATATCTTCCGCCAGCTCAAAATGTACGGCTCGGGTAGTTGCACAAGTAAACAGACAGATATATACCTTCTGTGGGTCTACCCTTGTAAGGGTTTGGGAGCAGTAGGAAGATTAAATACTATGTTTGTTTGGTTCAGTCATTTATAACAGTTGTTGTGGTCGTTGTTGTTATGGAGCAGCCATGGAGAGTACATTGTTATTGTTACTCTAACTTTTATTAACCTACAACCACTACAGTGGCGAAGAGGATGGGATCATCAGAGCTAAGGATAGTGGGCCAATGTGGTCTGAAGTAGTAGGGATATTGGCAGCCCATAACATTGCAGCAGAGCGGTGATTATTAAAAATCTACAGCAGCAGCAACAAGTGGGGATCATGGCGGCGGCATCACAAGGAAGGTTGGAGCCTTTCGACCCACATACGATTTCTTCGGAGCTTTGGCTAAGCTTGTTGGAAGCCAATTTCGCTCACTTAGGAATTAAAGAGCAAGATAACAAGAGGAATTTCTTGCTTGTGTTACTGGGATCAGAAACTTAGTGTTTTAGGTAATGTGTGTGCACCAGATTTATCACACACGAAGCGTTACGACGACTTGGTCGTGGCACTGAAAAGTTATTATGCAGTGAAACCAACCTACCACCGCAGTTTGTTGGCCTTTTAGCAGAGAAAGAAACGACAGGGTGAGTCCTTGCACGAATTATATACAGATTTAAAAGCGTTGGCTGTGAACTGTACCTTTGGGGGACAATTTGACCCCAGAGTGAGGGACCAGTTGTTTATGGCGGTGGTGGATGAAGTGTATTTTCCTCAGCTAGTTGCAGAAAATTTGGATTTGCTAAGTGTGCAGTCTGCAAAACTATTTGACAAACTTTTGAACTTGGAACAGGCATTTGTTACTTAAATCCCAGTATGACTCAGTCTTTAGCGAGCCACTAACCAGACTGAAAATCGAAAACCTAAATGATTTTTTCATGAGAGTGCCACAGAACTTGACAGACGCATGCCTTTCTGACATCATCACTACGCCAAATGACTTTGAAAAGGCAATAAATGACATGCCCATGCACTCCGCTCCAGGCCCAGACTCATGGAACTCCGTGTTCATCAAGAACTGCAAGAAGCCCCTATCACATGCTTTTAACATCCTATGGAGAGGGAGCATGGACACTGGGATCGTCCCGCAGCTACTAAAAACAACAGACATAGCCCCGCTCCACAAAGGGGGCAGTAAAGCAATAGCAAAGAACTACAGACCAATTGCGCTAACGTCCCATATCATAAAAATCTTTGAAAGGGTTCTAAGAAGCAAGATCGCCACCCATCTTGATACCCATCAATTGCACAACCCAGGACAGCATGGGTTTAGAGCAGGCCGCTCCTGTCTGTCCCAACTACTGGACCACTACGACAAGGTCCTGGATGCTCTAGAAGATAAACAGAATGCAGATGTTATATACACAGATTTTGCAAAAGCCTTTGACAAGTGTGACCATGGTGTAATAGCACACAAAATGCGTGATAAAGGAATAACAGGAAAAGTTGGTAGATGGATTTATAATTTCCTAACACATAGAACACAAAGAGTAGTAGTCAACAGAGTAAAGTCTGAGGCAGCTACTGTGAAAAGCTCTGTTCCACAAGGCACAGTACTTGCTCCCATCCTATTCCTCATCCTCATATCAGACATTGACAGGGATATAAGCCACAGTGCTGTGTCTTCCTTTGCAGATGACACCCGAATCTGTATGACAGTGTCCACCGTTGAAGACACTGCAAGACTCCAAGCAGACATAAACCAAATCTTTAAATGGGCTGCAGAAAACAATATGAAGTTCAATGATGAGAAATTTCAATTACTCAGATACGGAAAACGTGAAGAAATTAAAATCTCATCGGAGTACAAAACTAATTCCAACCACACAATAGAGCGAAAAACTAATGTCAAAGACCTGGGAGTGTTCATGTCAGAGGATCTCACCTTCAAGGACCATAACAATGTAGCAATTGCATCTGCTCGAAAAATGACAGGATGGATAATGAGAACCTTCAAAACCAGGGATGCCAAGCCCATGTTGACACTTTACAGATCGCTTGTTCTATCTAGGCTGGAATATTGCTGCACACTAACTGCACCTTTCAAGGCGGGTGAAATTGCTGACCTTGAAAATGTGCAGAGAACCTTCACGGCACGCATAAGTGCGATAAACCACCTCAACTACTGGGAACGCTTGAAGTTCCTAAACCTGTACTCTCTAGAACGCAGGCGGGAGAGATACATTATTATATACACATGGAAAATTCTCGAGGGCTTAGTACCAAACTTGCACACAAAAATCACTCCCTACGAAAGCAAAAGACTCGGCAGGCGATGTAACATTCCCCCAATGAAGAGCAGGGGTGCCACTAGCACGTTGAGGGACAACACAATAAGTGTGAGGGGCCCAAGATTGTTCAACTGCCTCCCAGCATACATCAGGGGGATTACCAACAAGCCCCTGGCTGTCTTCAAGCAGGCACTGGACAGGCACCTCAAGTCGGTACCTGATCAGCCGGGCTGTGGTTCGTACGTTGGACTGCGTGCGGCAAGCAGTAACAGCCTGGTTGATCAGGCTCTGGTCCAACAAGAGGCCTGGTCACGGACCGGGCCGCGGGGGCGTTGACCCCTGGAATTCTCTCCAGGTAGGTAGACAGATCAGAACTCTGCTCCTGCGGTACAAATGATTAATGCTGTGAAATGTAAACATTGTGGGTTCCAGCACAGTAGTAGTACTTGTAGATTTAAAGACTTTTTCTGTAATAAGTGTCATAAGAAAGGCCACTTGAGAAGAGTGTGTAGAGATGTAGATGAATGGTTCAAAAAACCGACAAGTTTTTAAATTAGACACACATGCAACACTTGGGTATCTTTATTGAGGCAAACGTTTCGCCACACAGTGGCTTCATCAGTTCAGTACAAAGTAGAAAGTTGAAAGGAGAGGAGGAGTTTGAGGTAATCAGTTCCTCGGCCTGGAGTCGATGTGTTCAGTCCATCAATCTTGAAGCAAGTACAGCATAGGGTTGTTTGTTGTTGTATGTTCGCCGGTACATCCGGCCCGGGTCTTCTCCAAATGATGACCCGGCATTGGCCCCCTGGGTAGAGGGTGTCGGTCATCTTCTTTCTTTCTTTCTTGCTGTGGCTCCCCATGATGGGGAGTGTCTTCTGACGTCGCATCTTCATCAGCAGATCTTGGTACTTCAGGCTGTGGTTCTACCTACATAGGAAGAAGAAGGATGGGGGATAAGAAAGAAGGAAGTGAGAGAAAGAATAGCTGTAGTGGGTAGTCTTGGTCATCGTCGGGGTTCTCCAGCGTCGTCATCGAGGGGGCGGGTGGGTGTCTAGGACTGGGAGCAGTGTCTCCAAGTCATGGGTGGCCAGGTAAACCAGCCGGGCTGCTTTGTCCTCGCGGGTCAGATCCCCATGTGTCATCGGGAAGTGCCTGCGGCGGATGGACGTCGTCGCAGGACAGTCAAGCATGTAGTGAACTAGAGGCTTTGGAACCATCCGGTCGCAGTGGCGGCAAAGCTCCTCATGCGTTCGATGAGGCGCTTTGCAGTAGGGTAGCCGAGGCGCAGGCGGTGGACGCTGACTTGCAGCTCCCTGTTCAGTTTCCTCATGTTTGGTGGGGGCTCCCTACGTGTCGCTCTGTCATACCAGTGCCGGCTCCGAGATGCTCCCGGTGCTGGTAGTGGGCGTCTGGCTGCCGAAGCTGCCCCCAGGTGCACCTGCCTGCGGCTAATGGCAATTGTAGTCGCAGGTTGGGCCGCAAGTGTGGCAGACTTAGCCGCCCCATCCGCCGCATCATTCCCAGCAAGGTCGATGTGGCTTGGTATCCAATTGATTGTTGCTTGAAGGCCCTGCTCGTCAAGTGAATGTAGGTCTCTTCTGATGGCGGTGAGGAGCCGGATGTTATCCTTGGGCTCCCTATGCATGATGGCCTGTATCGCCGCCCTGGAGTCGACGTGGATGACTGGAGGTTGGTGGTGTTCCAGGAGCGCATGTTGGATGGCCCTCTGGATGGCGTGGAGTTCTGCCTGTAGGATGCTGCAGTGGTCTGGGAGGCGCCAGCCAGCCGTTAGAGAGGAGTGATATATCCCGGAACCCGTGCGGCCGGCCTCGGGGTCTCTTGATCCATCAGTGTAGTACACTGCACACCCAGGATGCTCCGCTGCAGCAATGCTTGCAGCTGCCCACCTCTGCAGCACGCGCTGTGGACAGTGACGCTTGCTGGCTGGCAGGTTTGCAAGGTGAATTATGACAGGTTCTGGTGCCCATGGCGGTGGCACGGTGTACCCATCGACTGGCCGGTCGCATCCCTTGTCCTCGAGGAGCGGCATGGGCAGGAGCTCCTTTGTCACTTCCGCAGCCGACCACAACCATAGTCGGACACGGCCCCCTGCGAAGTCGCCTCGCTGACGGTGAAGGAGGTCTCTCAGCAGGTGCTCACCGCCCGGTAGCTGGACAAATTTGGCTAACCTCCTGGCAGCAACAAGGGCGATCCTGTCACTTAGGGGCTGCAGTTGGGCCTCTCTGTTCAGAGTCACTGTGTTGGTCCAGCCCAGGGTCCCCAGCATGACCCAAGCCGCAGCATTTTGTACAACGCTGAGGCTCTTGAGGCATGAGGGATGAGCATGGGCCAGGGTGATTGCACCATAGTCGACTAGCGAGCGCACCGCCTGCACGTAGAACATCCGGAGAATATCGTGGCTGGCACCAGTCCTAGGATTGGCCATGGCACGCATGGCCGTGACACGTTGCATGGCACGCTCCCTGACATACTCTGCCTGCTTGCGGAAGGAGAGTCGGCTGTCAATCCATATACCAAGATACTGGTAACTGCTGACCCAGTCCAGGTTGATGTCTGAGATCTTCAGCCTGGTATCAGGCACCTTGGACTTGTCCGCCGAGATCTTGAGGCCAAGGCGACGGCGGGTGGTATCTAGCAGGCTGAGGTCGCTTTGGGCTTTGCACAACAGTCCGGGCTTCCCGATGACAATGAGTGCCAGGTCATCAGCGTAGCTGAGCAGTCGGGTGCCTGCTGAGAACGTCAGCTGCACCAGCTCATGCATCAGCACGTTGAAGAGAGTTGGCATAGGGCAAATAGAAGTTGCTTATATACTGTAGACAGGTGAGACGAAGCAGGAGGAGGCGGGGTCATAGTGGTACCATCCACTAGTCGAAGTAGGTCTTCGTCCTAAGGTTGGACAAGTGCTGGCGGAAGATATGTCTACCGAGACTTTCGTGAAGTTGTTCAGGAGGTTTACAGCTCGGTTCTCTTGCCCACGATTGGTTATATCAGACAATGGCACAAGCTTCAAAGTGGCCAGCAAAGTCTTTAAGAATCTTTTGGACAATGGAGAGGTACGATAATACCTGAAGAGTGCGAGTGGAAGTTCATAGTTCCCAGAGCACCCTGGCAAGGTGGCTTCTACGAACGTATGATGGGTACGGTTAAAAGGTGTCTCCGCAAGGTCTTACACAGCAAGAGGGTGACCACTGATGAGTTGCGAACGATTTTGGCCGAGATATAAGTGAGAGTCAATAATAAACACCTAACCTATGTGCAAAATGGTATTGACGAGCAGGAAGCTCTCACCCCCAATCACATGTTATTTGGGAGGAGGATCTTAGCGCTTCTACTTGATTATAATAATAATAATAATAATAATAATAATAATGGGAGGAGGATCGAGCCCTTCCCTGTAATCTTGAGCCAGTCTTCTAGGAAGCAGGACTATTGTGGGCCGGAAGGACCCCCCATCAATGAGGAACTACACAAGAGTCAAATGTAACCAGGTGTGGCGTAATGATTATTTGACAGCTCTGCGAGAACATTTTTATGGGGCCAACCCTGAAAGGAACAAGGTGACGGTGAACCAAGGGGACCTGGTGCTAGTTGAAGCTGAGGCACCCAGGGAATACTGGCCTCTTGGCCTGATCCAAAACTGTGGGGATCCTCTCTAAGATACGGTATTATGTACCAAAATCAGCCTTACTCACACTATACTATTCACTCATCTATCCCTACCTCACATATGCAATTTGTGCATGGGGATCAACAGCAATTACCCACCTAAAGCCAATAATAACACAACAAAAAGCCGCAGTAAGAATTATCACGCAATCCAACGCTAGGCAGCACCCCCCACCCACTCTTCAAAGACCTAAACCTACTCACTGTTCAGAACATCCATACTTACTACTCTGCTATCTACATTTATAGAACCATAAATTCCAACTTTAACCCTGAGCTAAAACACTTTCTTGACAGTTGTGACAGGACCCATAGACATAATACCAGACATAAACATCTCTTTGACATTCCCCGAGTCCGACTAAATCTATACAAAAATTCAATGCGCATAAAAGGGCCTAAAATCTGGAACTCCCTGCCTGAAAACTCTAGAACTGCAGACACACCCTCCATTTTCAAAAGCACCGTTAAAAAACATCTTAAGTAAAAGGACACAAATGCAACTACTGTGACATTTTATTGTGGCAACGTTTCGCTCTCCAGGAGCTTTTTCAAGCCGTTACAAGCGATACATGGACACAGAGGGTATATATATACTCTCCAAGTGCAATCATTGTGTCACTATTGAGTAAAACCTATCATAAGACTGCCTGAAAAGCCTAGGCATACCTAGGCATATTATTGGCCATCTTGTAATATCTACTTCATAAAATGTACATTACTATAAGTACACCCCACTCTGTATATTACTAGAAATAAAGAATTTGAATTTGAACCCACCCTGATAAGGCTGGACGGCTGAGGATGATAAAGGTGAGAGTAAACGGTGTTGAGACCATAAGGCCCATCAACAAGCTTTTGCCTCTCGAGATCCACATGGCGGGGCCTGGACAGGAGAAGTTAGACCAGAGTCTGCCCAACCAGAATGCCCGGACGACCCGTTGAACGGCACTCAAGTCCAGAGCCTGCTGGGAGGGCTTGCGGGAGGCGGACTTGATCTAGACTCAACTTCTACCTTTGCTGGCGGGAGGATGTGGAAACTTATTTCCTTGCTAAAAGTTCCACAGGGTAAATAAGCCGTATGAAGCCTTAAACATACCATGGATAGGTCCTCGAAATTTATGAACCCACACACCTACCCAAACAAACACACTCACAGTTGGCGAAGGTAGCAAGATAGTACCTATTAATTGATAGATTTACTCTCCTAGAAAGGTCTAGGTAAGTTTGTACAGTTAGTAACTAATAGTAGGATTATTGAGGCAACTGTAGATATCAATAATGTAGTTCTAACACCTTAACATAAGTAAATTTAGGCATCAATATTCGAACATTAGGTTATACCGGCCAACGAGAAATGGCAATCCCATGCTGACCACAGGCAGTGTGGGAGCTCAAGGGTGCGACGAACACCCTTCTCAGACTAGACCTCGTCGAGTAAAGAAGTGCTGCGAACAGTGCAGCGTTCCCACGTGACAACCAACAACAGTCCTAGGGACTCGGATAAGACATCTCGAAGTACTGTGGATATCCTTCTCCATCCAGACCCAATACAGTAGGACCATACCTTTTTTTCTCTCATTATCTGGCCAGTTTTCTGGGGGAAACGTGGGTGGGTTTTGTTGTGGGTCTCGTGGGGTTGGACGCTTATTAGCAGGTACCAGGGTCCCCTCTTTAAGTAAAAGTCTGGAAGCTAGTGTTCCTTACTGCTTATATATTACTTAGAGGATACCTTAGAGTTGGGTAATTGTGAGATTAGGGCAGGACACTAATACCACTTGAACCTTGCAGAATTAAGTCCTACCAGCACGTGTCTTTCAAGGGAAGAGTCCATAGAGGACTAAGGCTTAGGAAGTTGGAAGACAAAGAGACCATTTTCTTCTCCATCAAGTAAGTTCACCCCCTTTTAGTCGTGCATGTAGGTGGGGAATTCTTGCAGCTGCAGTTAGTTAGAAATTTTGTCCCATAAGCCACTCGTAAGTCTGAGAGGAACGTCTCAGTGTCGGTGTCAACAGTGCTTGCCAGGGGCAGCTTACAAGGAGGCAGTCCAAAGACAAATTTCTACAGCTCTCCTCCTGATCAGACACTAGTCCTCACCCCTTCTCCCGCCTCCAACCGCCAGTAATCTCTCCAACATCACTGTGCAGTGTGACTGCCTTCTCGACCTTTCCTGCCTGCTGCCGCCGCCTCATCGCCCCTTCTTGGGAGACATACACCACCGTCCCTCATCCCTCTCCACCAACGACTGCAGTACTTCAGTACAACTTGCTCCACAGTGGTTGGGCCACTGATCTTTCCTACCCTCCTCTACTCCACCATCCCATCCTTTTCCATTATTTCCATCCTTCCCCTTCCTTCTTCCTTCCCCATATCGTCGATTCTTCGGCCATTCCTAGTCCTAGGGTTGATGTAGTAGTAGGAGACAGCCAGACCATCTAAGAGAGCTCTGGTAGCCATGTTCACGTCTATAAACGTGATTTTCAGCATTGATGAAGCATTGGGGATCTTGATTACACCTTCTAATTCAGCCCAATCGTTGAGATCTTCAATTGATTGCTTGATTTCGTCGGTAGTCATGGAGGTGATGAGTTTATCAAGTCGCTTCATAAACACAGATCGTTTTTGCTCGCATAAATAGTGATGTTGAGAGAGAATAGCCTTGATCATCAAGGGTTTTGATAGCAGGTGGTGAGAGGACTTTTTCTGCTTCCTCATCATTGATGAATGTGACAAGGAAGGCTTCGTGAAGAGTAGTAATTCCTGAGAATTTCAACTGCAAACTGCTTTAAAGGGCAGTTGCAAGGGCAAGCTTGGAAGCATCAGTGGTTGAAGAGTCCTTAGCCTTGATCTTCACTCGAGCCATCGTGGTTCAGGTAAAGGTTCCCCTCCCCAACGGGGATCGTAGGAAGACTGAAGAGTCAGAGCTGTTATGACCTGCCTGGGCAAGAGTCAGAAGCAAAATCCATCGAGGGAGTCATTTGCTACGACCAGAAACGACTTCATTAAGTTTTCTCACACGCCTCGCGGGGGTAACTGCGGTAAATATTGTTGGCGGTCACCTCCCGTTGAGATTATTTGTATGTAAGTATTGGTAAAACCCATACAGATAGTCTCATAATTAATCACAACGTATATACCTTTTTAAGAATTTTATAAAAAAAATTCAGTTTATGCTCAAATTGAAATATAATTACATAAAAGACAATCTACTTTTATAAACAAAGTTTCTGTTTTGTATATAAAATAAAAATATGTGAGTGTTTAAATAAGTGATTAAATAGGTTTATACAATTTTTTACTACGCATCCATTGCGTTAAAACGTTTACTATCGTTTAGATGATTAATTTATTACCTGAAGTAAACCTGTAACATCTATCCAAACTAAACCCATGCAAATTAAACTGCTGGATTCAATTGTAAGAATCCGTTCATTCTTAAGTGATAACAATATGTGCTGACAAAACTTTAAATGAACTCCAGAAATGCTACAAATTCACAACAGCAAAACCTGAAGTTTACCTGGAGAGAGTTCCAGGGGTCAACGCCCCCGCGGTTCGGTCTGTGACCAGGCCTCATGGTGGACCAGGGCCTGATCAACCAGACTGTTACTGCTGGTCGCACGCAGTCCAACGTAAGAACCACAGCCTGGCTGGTCAGGTACCGACTTTTGGTGCCTGTCCAGCGCCTTGACTGCAGAAAAAGAACAAGATATTCTATATCTTGAGGAAGTTATCTAGAAGTTAGTCATCTTGAGGAAGTTATCTTGGATGCTCTAGAAGACAAACAGAATGCAGATGTTATAGACTTTGCAAAAGCCTTTGATAAGTGTGACCATGGTGTAATAGCACACAAAATGCGTGATAAAGGAATAACAGGAAAAGTTGGTAGATGGATCTATAATTTCCTAACAAGTAGAACACAAAGAGTAGTAGTAAACATAGTAAAGTCTGAGGCAGCTACGGTGAAAAGCCCTGTTCCACAAGGCACAGTACTCGCTCCCATCCTGTTCCTCATCCTCATATCGGACATAAACAGGGATATAAGCCACAGTGCTGTGTCTTCCTTTGCAGATGACACCAGAATCTGCATGACAGTGTCTACCATTGAAGACACTGCAAGACTCCAAGCAGACATCAACCAAATCTTTAAATGGGCTGCAGAAAACAATATGAAGTTCAATGATGAGAAATTTCAATTACTCCGATATTGAAAACGTGAAGAAATTAAAATCTCATCGGAGTACAAAACTAATTCCAACCACACAATAGAGTGAAAAACTAATGTCAAAGACCTGGGAGTGATCATGTCAGAGGATCTCACCTTCAAGGACCATAACAAAGTAGCAATTGCATCTGCTCGAAAAATGACAGGATGGATAATGAGAACCTTCAAAACCAGGGATGCCAAGCCCATGTTGACACTTTACAGATCGCTTGTTCTATCTAGGCTGGAATATTGCTGCACACTAACTGCACCTTTCAAGGCGTGTGAAATTGCTGACCTTGAAAATGTGCAGAGAACCTTCACCGCACACATAAGTGCGATAAACCACCTCAACTACTGGGAATGCTTGAAGTTCCTAAACCTGTACTCTCTAGAGCGCAGGCGGGAGAGATACATTATTATATACACATGGAAAATTCTCGAGGGCTTAGTACCAAACTTGCACACAAAAATCACTCCCTACGAAAGCAAAAGACTCGGCAGGTGATGTAACATCCCCCCAATGAAGAGCAGGGGTGCCACTAGCACGTTGAGGGACAACACAATAAGTGTCAGGGGCCCAAGATTGTTCAACTGCCTCCCAGCATACATCAGGGGGATTACCAACAAACCCCTGGCTGTCTTCAAGCAGGCAGTGGACAGGCACCTCAAGTCGGTACCTGATTAGCTGTGCTGTGGTTCGTACGTTGGACTGCGTGCGGCCAGCAGTAACAGCCTGGTTGATCAGGCTCTGGTCCAACAGGAGGCCTGGTCACAGACCGGGCGTGGGGGCATTGACCCCTGGAATTCTCTCCAGGTAGACAGGAAGGGCAGGCTTGTGAGCTGCGAATAGTAGCAAGCTCCAGCCTTGGCACCTACCCTGCCCTTAAAGGGCTGGGCATGGTGATTTCCGGCCCGGGGAGGTGGGAGTATCAGAGACCTATGTCTCCCATGGGAGAGGGTACCCATCAGTGGTGGGACCAACTGGCCCCAGGCCTAGCCACATTCCCAACCAGCACGAGGCATTGAGGTAGATAGATGCTAGGCCTCTCTGGTCTGCCACCTTCCCTAACGGGAAGGGCAGGCTTACGAGCTGCAGATGGTAGCAAGCTCCAGCCTTGGCACCTACCCTGCCCTAGAAGGGCTGGGCATGGTGATCCTCACTACTAGAGAGGAGGAGGAGGTGTTGATTCACCGGGCTTTACCAGATGGCGACCCGGCTCCGGCTCCCTGGCGTGGGAGTATCAGAGACCTATGTCTCCCATGGGAGGATACCCTCAGCGGTGGGACCAACTGGTCCCAGGCCTAGCCACATTCCCCACCAGCACGAGGCATGGAGGTGATAGATGTGCCTCTCGGTCTGCACCTTCCCGCCCAAGGAGGCTGACGGGAAGGGCAGAGCTGGAGTCAGCATTCTCCCGGCCTGGGTCTTTACCAGCAGGACTAACTGGACCCAGGCCTAGCCACATTCCCAACCAGCATGAGGCATGGAGGTAGATAGATGCTAGGCCTCTCTGGTCTGCCACCTTCCCTAACGGGAAGGGCAGGCTTACGAGCTGCAGATGGTAGCAAGCTCCAGCCTTGGCACCTACCCTGCCCTAGAAGGGCTGGGCATGGTGATCCTCACTACTAGAGAGGAGGAGGAGGTGTTGATTCACCGGGCTTTACCAGATGGCGACCCGGCTCCGGCTCCCTGGCGTGGGAGTATCAGAGACCTATGTCTCCCATGGGAGGGGATACCCCTCAGCGGTGGGACCAACTGGTCCCAGGCCTAGCCACATTCCCCACCAGCACGAGGCATGGAGGTAGATAGATGCTTGGCCTCTCTGGTCTGCCACCTTCCCCGCCCCAAGGAGGCTGACGGGAAGGGCAGGCTTGCGAGCCGCATTCTCCCGGCCTGGGTCTTTACCAGCAGGACTAACTGGACCCAGGCCTAGCCACATTCCCAACCAGCATGAGGCATGGAGGTAGATAGATGCTAGGCCTCTCTGGTCTGCCACCTTCCCTAACGGGAAGGGCAGGCTTACGAGCTGCAGATGGTAGCAAGCTCCAGCCTTGGCACCTACCCTGCCCTAGAAGGGCTGGGCATGGTGATCGACACTGCCACTAGAGGAGGAGGAGGTGTTGATTCACCAGGAATTCTCCCGGCCCGGGTCTTTACCAGATGGGGACCTGGTTCCGGCTCCCTGTCGTGGGAGTATCAGAGACCTATGTCTCCCATGGGAGGGGATACCCCTCATCGGCGGGACCAACTGGCCCAGCCATATTCCCCACCAGCACGAGGCATGGAGGTAGATAGATGCTAGGCCTCTGGTCTGCCACCTTCCCTAACTGGAAGGGCAGGTTTACGAGCTGCAGATGGTAGCAAGCTCCAGCCTTGGCACCTACCCTGCCCTAGAAGGGCTGGGCATTGTGATCGACCCTGCCACTAATTAGTTCAGACTCTCAGGTAAGGACCCACCAGGGGCGAGGAAAGTGGGGACAGAAGAATAGCCACTAAAGAGGAGGAGGTGTTGATTCACCAGGAATTCTCCCGGCCCGGGTCTTTACCAGATGGCGACCCGGCTCCGGCTCCCTGGCGTGGGAGTAGCAGAGACCTAAGTCTCCCATGGGAGGGGGTATATTCGCCCACAAGCACGTAGGTAGATAGTTGCTAGGCCCCTCTGGTCTGCCACCTTCCCCGCCCCAAGGAGGCTGAAGGGAAGGGCAGGCTTGCCAGCCACAGATGGTAGCAAGCTCCAGCCTTGGCACCTACCCTGCTCTAGTAGGGCTGGGCATGGTGAGCGACCGCCACTAAATGGTGGAGGAGGTGTTGATTCACCGGGAAATCTCCCGGCCCGGGTCTTTACCAGATGGCGACCCGGCTCCGGCTCCCTGACGTGGGAGTAGCAGAGACCGAAGTCTCCCATGGGAGGGGGGTACCCCTCAGCGGTGGGACCTACTGGTCCCAGGCCTAGCCATATTCGCCCACAAGCACGTAGGTAGATAGTTGCTAGGCCCCTCTGGTCTGCCACCTTCCCCGCCCCAAGGAGGCTGACGGGAAGGGCAGGCTTGCGAGCCGCAGATGGTAGCAAGCTCCAGCCTTGGCACCTACCCTGCCCTAGAAGGGCTGGGCATGGTGATCGACCCGCCACTAAATAAATTTATTGAGTTTCTTCGTTATATATTTTTTTTCAAATTAACAATATGATGATACTATACTATTAAAATGACAATATGATGATATGAAATTGCAACTAGTGTTAATGAGGATGACAATATAAAACTGAGATTATCTTAAGTAAAATAACATTACGTTTAAAAGTTTGTTACATTATGAGTATTTAGTATAGGGTGAGTAGGTGATTTTTGAGAAGAGTCTTGAATTGATTTTCCGACAAGGGTAACTTAATATTTACTGGTAATGAATTCCAGATTCTGGGGCCCTTTATGTGCATAGAATTTTCACATTGGTTGGTATGGACTCGGGGTATGTCAAATAGTGATCTGTGTCGTGTGTCGTGGGACCTATTAAAGTTGTTGAGGAGAAATTTGAGCGGAGGGTTGATATTAGCATGTAAAGTTTTATGTATGTAGTAGGCACATGAATAGGTATGAATGTTTTTTTTTTACGGTGAGTAGTTTTAAAGTTTTGAATATAGGTGGAATATGCTGTCTAGAGTGGGAATTTGGTATCATCCTGACTGCAGCCTTTTGCTGGGTTATGAGTGGTCTAAGATGATTTAATGTTGTTGAGCCCCATGCACAGATTCCATAGGTGAGATAAGGATAGATAAGTG
This sequence comes from Cherax destructor, assembly GCA_009830355.1. Lineage (NCBI taxonomy): Eukaryota > Metazoa > Arthropoda > Malacostraca > Decapoda > Parastacidae > Cherax > Cherax destructor. Next base: position 6,385 of record WNWK01028594.1, on the reverse strand, counting down.
AATGATATAGTGCAATGAGAGCTGGTTGTGGCACATAATAGCGTATCTTTGATAATATACCTACTGTCTTTGAGATTTTCTTGGAAATTTGTTGTATGTGTGTTTGGAATTTAAGACTACTGTCAAGGTGGATTCCTAGGAATTTTCCTCTGTGAGTCTTGTGATGAGTGAACCATTGAGCGTTATGTTAAGTGGAACATTTGTGGCTTTGTTTCCAAACTGAATGAAGTAGGTCTTGTCAGTATGGAGAGTAAGTTTGTTTGTCTTCATCCATGTTGATATTTTCTGTAATTCGGCATTAACAGTGTTGGCTAGTATGACTGGATTTGGGTGAGAGGAGACATATGTTGTGTCATCTGCAAATAATATGGGTTTGAGTAGTTGTGATGCATTCGGTAGGTCGTTTATGTAAATGAGGAATAGGAGTGGCCCCAGGACACTTCCTTGAGGGACTCCGACTGTAATTTGTTGTGTGGAAGAGTTCTCTCCATTTGTGTACACGTACTGGCTTCTGTTGCTAAGGTACGACTTTAGGTAGTTGAGTGGGTGCCCCCTAATACCATAGTGTGCTAATTTTGTGAGTAATAAATCATTGTCGACTGTATCATTGCTGCACACTAACTGCACCTTTCAAGGCAGGTGAAATTGCTGACCTAGAAAATGTACAGAGAACCTTCACGGCATGCATAGCTGCAATAAACCACCTCAATAACTGGGAACGCTTGAAGTTCCTAAACCTGTACTCCCTGGAACGCAGGCGGGAGAGATACATTATCATATACACTTGGAAAATCTTAGAGGGATTAGTACCAAACTTGCACACGAGTGTCACTCCCTACGAAAGCAAAATACTCGGCAGACGATGTAATATCCCTTCAATGAAAAGCAGGGGTGTCACTAGCACGTTGAGAGACAACACAATAAGTGTCAGGGGCCCAAGACTGTTCAACTGCCTCCCAGCATACATAAGGGGGATTACCAATAGACCCCTGGCTGTCTTCAAGCAGGCACTGGACAGGCACCTAAAGTTGGTGCCTGACCAGCCAGGCTGTGGTTCGTACGTTGGACTGCGTGCGGCCAGCAGTAACAGCCTGGTTGATCAGGCTCTGATCCAACATGAGGCCTGGTCACAGACCGGGCCGCAGGGGCGTTGACCCCTGGAATTCTCTCCAGGTAAACTCTAGGTTGAGGAAGGAGGTGGAGGTGTTGATTCACCGGGAATTCTCCCGGCCTGGGTCTTTACCAGATGGCGACCCGGCTCTGGCTCCCTGGCCTGGGTGTGTCAGAGACCTATGTCTCCCATGGGAGGGGATACCCCTCATCGGCGGGACCAACTGGCCCCAGGCCTAGCCACATTCCCCACCAGCACATGGCATGGAGGTAGATAGATGCTAGACCTCTCTGGTCTGCCACCTTCCCTAACGGGAAAGGCAGGCTTACGAGCCACAGATAGTAGCAAGCTCCAGCCTTGGCACCTACCCTGCCCTAGAAGGGCTGGGCATGGTGATCCTCACTACTAGAGAGGAGGAGGAGGTGTTGATTCACCGGGCTTTACCAGATGGCGACCCGGCTCCGGCTCCTGGCGTGGGAGTATCAGAGACCTATGTCTCCCATGGGAGGATACCCTCAGCGGTGGGACCAACTGGTCCCAGGCCTAGCCACATTCCCCACCAGCACGAGGCATGGAGGTAGATAGATGCTTGGCCTCTCTGGTCTGCCACCTTCCCGCCCCAAGGAGGCTGACGGAAGGGCAGGCTTGCGAGCCGCATTCTCCCGGCCTGGGTCTTTACCAGCAGGACTAACTGGACCCAGGCCTAGCCACATTCCCAACCAGCATGAGGCATGGAGGTAGATAGATGCTAGGCCTCTCTGGTCTGCCACCTTCCCTAACGGGAAGGGCAGGCTCGAGCTGCAGATGGTAGCAAGCTCCAGCCTTGGCACCTACCCTGCCCTAGAAGGGCTGGGCATGGTGATCGACACTGCCACTAGAGGAGGAGGAGGTGTTGATTCACCAGGAATTCTCCCGGCCCGGGTCTTTACCAGATGGGGACCTGGTTCCGGCTCCCTGTCGTGGGAGTATCAGAGACCTATGTCTCCCATGGGAGGGGATACCCCTCATCGGCGGGACCAACTGGCCCAGCCATATTCCCCACCAGCACGAGGCATGGAGGTAGATAGATGCTAGGCCTCTGGTCTGCCACCTTCCCTAACTGGAAGGGCAGGTTTACGAGCTGCAGATGGTAGCAAGCTCCAGCCTTGGCACCTACCCTGCCCTAGAAGGGCTGGGCATTGTGATCGACCCTGCCACTAATTAGTTCAGACTCTCAGGTAAGGACCCACCAGGGGCGAGGGGAAAGTGGGGACAGAAGAATAGCCACTAAAGAGGAGGAGGTGTTGATTCACCAGGAATTCTCCCGGCCCGGGTCTTTACCAGATGGCGACCCGGCTCCGGCTCCCTGGCGTGGGAGTAGCAGAGACCTAAGTCTCCCATGGGAGGGGGTATATTCGCCCACAAGCACGTAGGTAGATAGTTGCTAGGCCCCTCTGGTCTGCCACCTTCCCCGCCCCAAGGAGGCTGAAGGGAAGGGCAGGCTTGCCAGCCACAGATGGTAGCAAGCTCCAGCCTTGGCACCTACCCTGCTCTAGTAGGGCTGGGCATGGTGAGCGACCGCCACTAAATGGTGGAGGAGGTGTTGATTCACCGGGAAATCTCCCGGCCCGGGTCTTTACCAGATGGCGACCCGGCTCCGGCTCCCTGACGTGGGAGTAGCAGAGACCGAAGTCTCCCATGGGAGGGGGGTACCCCTCAGCGGTGGGACCTACTGGTCCCAGGCCTAGCCATATTCGCCCACAAGCACGTAGGTAGATAGTTGCTAGGCCCTCTGGTCTGCCACCTTCCCCGCCCCAAGGAGGCTGACGGGAAGGGCAGGCTTGCGAGCCGCAGATGGTAGCAAGCTCCAGCCTTGGCACCTACCCTGCCCTAGAAGGGCTGGGCATGGTGATCGACCCGCCACTAAATAAATTTATTGAGTTTCTTCGTTATATATTTTTTTTCAAATTAACAATATGATGATACTATACTATTAAAATGACAATATGATGATATGAAATTGCAACTAGTGTTAATGAGGATGACAATATAAAACTGAGATTATCTTAAGTAAAATAACATTACGTTTAAAAGTTTGTTACATTATGAGTATTTAGTATAGGGTGAGTAGGTGATTTTTGAGAAGAGTCTTGAATTGATTTTCCGACAAGGGTAACTTAATATTTACTGGTAATGAATTCCAGATTCTGGGGCCCTTTATGTGCATAGAATTTTCACATTGGTTGGTATGGACTCGGGGTATGTCAAATAGTGATCTGTGTCGTGTGTCGTGGGACCTATTAAAGTTGTTGAGGAGAAATTTGAGCGGAGGGTTGATATTAGCATGTAAAGTTTTATGTATGTAGTAGGCACATGAATAGGTATGAATGTTTTTTTTTTACGGTGAGTAGTTTTAAAGTTTTGAATATAGGTGGAATATGCTGTCTAGAGTGGGAATTTGGTATCATCCTGACTGCAGCCTTTTGCTGGGTTATGAGTGGTCTAAGATGATTTAATGTTGTTGAGCCCCATGCACAGATTCCATAGGTGAGATAAGGATAGATAAGTGAATGATATAGTGCAATGAGAGCTGGTTGTGGCACATAATAGCGTATCTTTGATAATATACCTACTGTCTTTGAGATTTTCTTGGAAATTTGTTGTATGTGTGTTTGGAATTTAAGACTACTGTCAAGGTGGATTCCTAGGAATTTTCCCTCTGTGAGTCTTGTGATGAGTGAACCATTGAGCGTTATGTTAAGTGGAACATTTGTGGCTTTGTTTCCAAACTGAATGAAGTAGGTCTTGTCAGTATGGAGAGTAAGTTTGTTTGTCTTCATCCATGTTGATATTTTCTGTAATTCGGCATTAACAGTGTTGGCTAGTATGACTGGATTTGGGTGAGAGGAGACATATGTTGTGTCATCTGCAAATAATATGGGTTTGAGTAGTTGTGATGCATTCGGTAGGTCGTTTATGTAAATGAGGAATAGGAGTGGCCCCAGGACACTTCCTTGAGGGACTCCGACTGTAATTTGTTGTGTGGAAGAGTTCTCTCCATTTGTGTACACGTACTGGCTTCTGTTGCTAAGGTACGACTTTAGGTAGTTGAGTGGGTGCCCCCTAATACCATAGTGTGCTAATTTTGTGAGTAATAAATCATTGTCGACTGTATCATTGCTGCACACTAACTGCACCTTTCAAGGCAGGTGAAATTGCTGACCTAGAAAATGTACAGAGAACCTTCACGGCATGCATAGCTGCAATAAACCACCTCAATAACTGGGAACGCTTGAAGTTCCTAAACCTGTACTCCCTGGAACGCAGGCGGAGAGATACATTATCATATACACTTGGAAAATCTTAGAGGATTAGTACCAAACTTGCACACGAGTGTCACTCCCTACGAAAGCAAAATACTCGGCAGACGATGTAATATCCCTTCAATGAAAAGCAGGGGTGTCACTAGCACGTTGAGAGACAACACAATAAGTGTCAGGGCCCAAGACTGTTCAACTGCCTCCCAGCATACATAAGGGGGATTACCAATAGACCCCTGGCTGTCTTCAAGCAGGCACTGGACAGGCACCTAAAGTTGGTGCCTGACCAGCCAGGCTGTGGTTCGTACGTTGGACTGCGTGCGGCCAGCAGTAACAGCCTGGTTGATCAGGCTCTGATCCAACATGAGGCCTGGTCACAGACCGGGCCGCAGGGGCGTTGACCCCTGGAATTCTCTCCAGGTAAACTCTAGGTTGAGGAAGGAGGTGGAGGTGTTGATTCACCGGGAATTCTCCCGGCCTGGGTCTTTACCAGATGGCGACCCGGCTCTGGCTCCCTGGCCTGGGAGTGTCAGAGACCTATGTCTCCCATGGGAGGGGATACCCCTCATCGGCGGGACCAACTGGCCCCAGGCCTAGCCACATTCCCCACCAGCACATGGCATGGAGGTAGATAGATGCTAGACCTCTCTGGTCTGCCACCTTCCCTAACGGGAAAGGCAGGCTTACGAGCCACAGATAGTAGCAAGCTCCAGCCTTGGCACCTACCCTGCCCTAGAAGGGCTGGGCATGGTAATCGACCAGGTTGAGGAGGTGTTGATTCACCGGGAAATCTCCCGGCCAAGGTCTTTACCAGGTGGCGACCCGGCTCCGGCTCCCTGGCGTGGGAGTATCAGAGACCGAAGTCTCCCATGGGAGGGGGTACCCCTCAGCGGTGGGACCAACAGGTCCCAGGCCTAGCCATATTCGCCCACAAGCAGGAGGCAGGTAGGTAGCTAGTTGCTAGGCCCCTCTGGTCTGCCACCTTCCCCGCCCCAAGGAGGCTGACGGGAAGGGTAGGCTTGCGAGCCGCAGATGGTAGCAAGCTCCAGCCTTGGCACCTACCCTGCCCTAGAAGGGCTGGGCATGGTAATCGACCAGGTTGAGCAGGAGCTGTTGATTCACTGGGAATTCTCGCGGCCCGGGTCTTTACCAGATGGCGACCCGGCTCCGGCTCCCTGGCGTGGGAGTATCAGAGACCTAAGTCTCCCATGGGAGGGGGTACCCCTCAGTGGTGGGACCAACTGGTCCCAGGCCTAGCCATATTCGCCCACAAGCACGTAGGTAGATAGTTGCTAGGCCCCTCTGGTCTGCCACCTTCCCCCCCCAAGGAGGCTGACGGGAAGGGCAGGCTTGCGAGCCGCAGATGGTAGCAAGCTCCAGCCTTGGCACCTACCCTGCCCTAGAAGGGCTGGGCATGGTGAGCGACGAGGTTGAGGAAGTTATCCTGAGGAAGTTATCTTGAGGAAGTGCTGTCAGTTAACAGCTGCGTTGCACTGTAAGTATTTTAAGTTTAATTAAAAGTATTTTTGATTATTTGCAATATATAGGCATAATTTATGTACACTTAATTGTTGGTATGTTAATTCACACAATTCAATAATTTTATATCTCTGGCCATATTCTTGGCCATATTTTCTTTAAATTTTGACCATAAACTATTGTGTTCATCTGCAAGTAAGATTATTCAGGTATACACAAATATAGTTACATGGATTATCATACATAGCGTCATCATACATCATACACAGCATATGTGTAAAGTACTCAGGATAACCCAAAAAAGTCAGACTGACTTATTTCCATTGGGGTCCTTTCCTGGTAACTATGCTCTATAAGAAACTGTATGAAGAATGGGAGGCAATCAGGATCGATCGAAAATAGGGATGGCTAGGTTCACTACCTTGAATCAAGAGCCCTCTCGCCTGAATAAAAGAACCTCCTTGGAGGGGACATAAGGATCTTATTCTTGTAGCCA
>WNWK01028593.1:0-25223 GCA_009830355.1 Cherax destructor | reverse complement strand
CTTTCATTCTAGTAATTAGTTATCTATAATGATTGCTCTTACTCAGGAATTCAGGAATATGTAACTTGAAAGTTTTATCCTTTGCAATGTGTGCATCTTTCTTTTTGGTACATGTTTATATTTTTTTTATACTTACAAATTGCTTTTAAACAAGTTCCATTTATGTTTTTGATATTGTCTACTAGTATAATAAATTAGAAAAATACTTATTTGGTGTTTCATTAACAATTGCAAATTTGCAACATTCAGAATTTGACACCCTTTACCGGGCGGGACCGTAAAAATACGGTCCTTGAATATTGGCAATTGTGCGAAAAGTTATTTTTAGAATTTCAATTATGTGGGCTCATTATCCTTACATTGAGCTACTCTATCCACTCATATGAAATACATTTCGAAATTATCATTTTCAGGGGAGTGCCCGGTAAAGGGTATTAATACAGGATTACAAATGACAATTAACTGTCTGTAAAGCAAAACACTGTTGCTGAAGGTCAGAAATAATCCTAGTGTAGAGGTGAAAGTAAGTTAGCATAGTTACTCTGGGGTGTAACTGGCGACCTGCGCATCACTAGCATCACTACTTAATTATCGTCGGCGCTCAAAACATCTTTCTTCACCTGGTCTGTGAGTGGTGGTGGAAATGTACAAGCAGAGAGATATGTGGGTGATGGTGGTAGCGACACAACTACTCCACTCTCCCTTACATTACTCGCTCTTACAATCCATCTGGCTTATCAACCCACACTAAGCCACTAAGTAAAAGTTGTCTTTTGCCGGCATTTTACTTGTAATGCAAAGTAGTGTAGACACAATTGAAGCAGATTTCACACTGGCTTCCTTGGCAGAGCTGGCTTGGATTACCTGGGCTGGCTTGCTGGCTTGGTGTTCTCGATGCAGGAAAAACACTGTATGGCAGGAACAGTGTAGACGTGCTAGGGGTCAGGACAGCTGTAACTCTTGGCAACCCTCCCTTGTCCTGGCTGGCTTGGAGTGTAGTTTTCAAGCCTGCTTGAATGTGCTATCTAAACCCATGTCAACCACTTGGAGATATACTTACGTACTTACCATTGTGTTACCAATGAGTTAAGCAATTTTTCTATATGATTAACTCAATTTCCATAATTTTTCGATATTTTTTCGCTCGTGACGGGGTGTAGCAACTACTATACAGATTTTGCAAAGCCTTTGACAAGTGTGACCATGGTGTAATAGCACACAAAATGCGTGATAAAGGAATAACAGGAAAAGTTGGTAGATGGATTTATAATTTCCTAACACGTAGAACACAAAGAGTAGTAGTCAACAGAGTAAAGTCTGAGGCAGCTACTGTGAAAGCTCTGTTCCACAAGGCACAGTACTTGCTCCCATCCTATTCCTCATCCTCATATCAGACATTGACAGGGATATAAGTCTTCCTTTGCAGATGACACCGAATCTGTATGACAGTGTCCACCGTTGAAGACACTGCAAGACTCCAAGCAGACATAAACCAAATCTTTAAATGGGCTGCAGAAAACAATATGAAGTTCAATGATGAGAAATTTCAATTACTCAGATACGGAAAACGTGAAGAAATTAAAATCTCATCGGAGTACAAAAATAATTCCAACCACACAATAGAGCGAAAAACTAATGTCAAAGACCTGGGAGTGATCATGTCAGAGGATCTCACCTTCAAGGACCATAACAATGTAGCAATTGCATCTGCTCGAAAAATGACAGGATGGATAATGAGAACCTTCAAAACCAGGATGCCAAGCCCATGTTGACACTTACAGATCGCTTGTTCTATCTAGGCTGGAATATTGCTGCACACTAACTGCATCTTTCAAGGCGGGTGAAATTGCTGACCTTGAAAATGTGCAGAGAACCTTCACCGCACGCATAAGTGCGATAAACCACCTCAACTACTGGGAACGCTTGAAGTTCCTAAACCTGTACTCTCTAGAACGCAGGCGGGAGATACATTATTATATACACATGGAAAATTCTCGAGGGCTTAGTACCAAACTTGCACACAAAAATCACTCCGTACGAAAGCAAAGACTCGGCAGGCGATGTAACATTCCCCAATGAAAGCAGGGTGCCACTAGCACGTTGAGGGACAACACAATAAGTGTGAGGGGCCCAAGATTGTTCAACTGCCTCCCAGCATACATCAGGGGGATTACCAACAAGCCCCTGGCTGTCTTCAAGCAGGCACTGGACAGGCACCTCAAGTCGGTACCTGATCAGCCGGGCTGTGGTTCGTACGTTGGACTGCGTGCGGCCAGCAGTAACAGCCTGGTTGATCAGGCTCTGGTCCAACAAGAGGCCTGGTCACAGACCGGGCCGCGGGGGCGTTGACCCCTGGAATTCTCTCCAGGTAGACTCCAGATACCTGACCCATAAAGTCGGGACTTGAGATAAGATAAGATTTCTTCGGATTTTTAACCCCGGAGGGTTAGCCACCCAGGATAACCCAAGAAAGTCAGTGTGTCATCGAGGACTGTCTGTCTTATTTCCATTGTGGTCCTTAATCTTGTCCTCCAGGATGCGATCCACACCAGTCCACTAGCACCCAGGTACCTATTTGCTGCTAGGTGAACATGTCAACAGGTGTAAGGAAACACGTCGAAATATTTCCACCCCGCAGGGAATCGAACCCGGGCCCTCCATGTGTGAAGCGAGAGCTTTAGCCACCAGGCCACCGGCCCCCACAGGGGGCCCCGGTGACTTGCAGAAGCCAAAAGCCAGGGGTCTATTGGTAATCCCCCTTATGTATGCTGGGAGGCAGTTGAACAATCTTGGGCCCCTGACACTTATTGTGTTGTCTCTCAACGTGCTAGTGGCACCCCTGCTTTTCATTGGGGGGATGTTACATCGTCTGCCGAGTCTTTTGCTTTCGTAGGGAGTGACACTCGTGTGCAAGTTTGGTACTAATCCCTCTAGGATTTTCCAAGTGTATATAATAATGTATCTCTCCTGCCTGCGTTCCAGGGAGTACAGGCTTAGGAACTTCAAGCGTTCCCAGTAATTGAGGTGGTTTATTGCAGTTATGCGTGCCGTGAAGGTTCTCTGTACATTTTCTAGGTCAGCAATTTCACCTGCCTTGAAAGGTGTGCAGCAATATTCCAGCCTAGATAGAACAAGCGACCTGAAAAGTGTCAACATGGGCTTGGCATCCCTGGTTTTGAAGGTTCTCATTATCCATCCTGTCATTTTTCTGGCAGATGCGATTGCTACAGTGTTATGGTCCTTGAAGGTGAGATTCTCTGTCATAATCACTCCCAGGTCTTTGACGTTAGTTTTTCGCTCTATTGTGTGGTTGGAATTTGTTTTATACTCTGATGAGATTTTAATGTCCTCACGTTTTCCATATCGGAGTAATTGAAACTTCTCATCATTGAATTTCATATTGTTTTCTGCAGCCCATTTAAAGATTTTGTTGATATCTGCTTGGAGTCTTGCAGTGTCTTCAATGGTGCACACTGTCATGCAGATTCGGGTGTAATCTGCAAAGGAAGACACGGCACTGTGGCTTATATCCCTGTCTATGTCCGATACGAGGATGAGGAACAGGATGGGAGCGAGTACTGTGCCTTGTGGAACAGAGCTTTTCACAGTAGCCGCCTCAGACTTTACTCTGTTGACTACTACTCTTTGTGTTCTACTTGTTAGGAAATTATAGTTCCATCTACCCACTTTTCCTGTTATTCCTTTATCACGCATTTTGTGTGCTATCACACCATGGTCACACTTATCAAAGGCTTTTGCAAAGTCTGTGTATATAAAATCTGCATTCTGTTTGTCTTCTAGAGCATCCAGGACCTTGTTGTAGTTGCGACCTGCTCTAAACCCATGCTGCCCTGGGTTGTGTAATTGATGGTTGTCTAGATGAGTGGCGATCTTGCATCTTAGAACCCTTTCAAAGATTTTTATGATATGGGACGTTAGCGCAATTGGTCTGTAGTTCTTTGCTATTGCTTTACTGCCCCCTTTGTGGAGCGGGGCTATGTCTGTTGTTTTTAGTAGCTGCGGGACGATCCCAGTGTCCATGCTCCCTCTCCATAGGATGTTAAAAGCACGTGATAGGGGCTTCTTGCAGTTCTTGATGAACACGGAGTTCCATGAGTCTGGGCCTGGAGCGGAGTGCATGGGCATGTCATTTATCGCGTCAGGGTAATGTCAGATAGGCTTGCGTCTACCAGGTTCTGTGGCACTCTTATAGTAGTAACATTAACTACCCTTCTGCAAACATACCTATTTTTTCTGATGTTTGGAAAAAGTGCAACCAGGGTTAAGGACGTTATAGACGTAGGAACTGTTAAACCTACAGAGCTAATCCTAAAAAAAGAAGCTACTTCAGCAGGTAGTAGCAGTTCTGTTAAAACAAGGATTGGTTTAGGAATCGTCCAGCTCGTGGGATTCACCGAACATCCTTGTTAAAAAGTGTGATGGAGGTGAATGAGGTCACAATACCAATGCTTCCATGTCTGGACGATATAGTGAACTTTGTTGGTAAGGTCCCTTTTCTTTCTAAATATGATCTCCTTAAATGGATAACACGAAGGAGATTTCTGCCTTCGTAATTCCAAGAGGTCACTATCAATATACTGTGAGCCTGTTCAGAATGTGGAACTCGCCTGCCTAATTTAAAAAAACTGATCCATCAGGCTATCAAAGGACGATATAGTTGTAGTTTCTGATATATGGGATCAACATGTGTCCCTTCTTGAATCCCTCTTTAAGGGGTTCAGAACATTTCAACTCACCAGAAATCTGAGTGAATCATCTTTTGGAAAATCTACTGTAACTTTTTTGGGTCATGAAGTAGGTAATGGCAAAGTAGCCCCTAAATTTGCCAAAGATTTGGCCATTAAAACTTATCCTGTTTATAAAGCTAAAAAGCCTTTTCAAAGATTCTTAAGAATGATAGGATTTTATCGTAAATTCTACCAAAATTCTGAAGATGTTGTAGCCCCCTAAACTCTCTTTCCAATCATAAAACTAAATTTTGCTGGACCTCTAGTTGTCAAGGGGCTTTTAACCATGTTAAAAGTCTCTTAGACAACATACATTTGTCCCCCGATTTTTCTAAACAGGTTGATGCATATGAATCGGGAGTTAGGGGTAGTGTTACTCCAAGCATCAGGTGAGGGATGTGGTATATTATTCATTCAAATACCAGGCCTATCAGCGGGCCTACTCCATCGAGAACGAGGCTTTGGCTCTGGTACTTAAACTGGAGCATTTCGATGTGTTCTTGAGCAGCTCATCATATGTGGTCACCATTTTCATTGACCACAATCCTCTGACCTACATTATGCATTGGGCATTACAGTTCCAACCATATAACCTCTCAATTTGTCTCATTGCCGGCAAAGAAAATGTACTGGTGAACTCTCTCTTCAATATATAATTTGTTAGGATATATTAGGGAATAAATGGGTAGTAAAGCTCTTTTATTTTCCATATGGTCATAAAGTAAAATTTGAGTAAATCTGGGAATAAGGACCTTTAAGCGAACTGAAACTTGCTCCCATTTGCAAGTGTCTTGAACCTTCACTATTCCTACTGTCTGCTGTCTTGCTCTAAGGTTGCGTCTGTCTTGGAAGTTCCTTTGTGTTGATAATAAGATAAGATAAGATAAGATTTCTTCGGATTTTTAACCCCGGAGGGTCAGCCACCCAGGATAACCCAAGAAAGTCAGTGCGTCATCGAGGACTGTCTGTCTTATTTCCATTGGGGTCCTTAATCTTGTCCCCCAGGATGCGACCCACACCAGTCGACTAACAACCCAGGTACCTATTTGCTGCTAGGTGAACATGACAACAGGTGTAAGGAAACACGTCAAAACGTTTCCACCCTTCGGGAATCGAACCCGGGCCCTTCGTGTGTGAAGCGAGAGCTCAAGCCACCAGACCACCGGGCCACCGGTGAGTTGGTTGAGAGGAAAGGCAGTTCCATTAGTAATTTGTGCCATGATGTCACACTACCCATGGAGGGATGCCTAGTCCTGGCTATTGGAGCCCTTTTGGGGTGGGGGATGTGGCGTGCTAAGAGCACCTTTTATACAGCGTGTGTCACACCCATATAGTTATGCTCTCCTCACCAGTGAACCAGGTGCTAAGGGTATAACGAGTAGGGGCCCCGTCGTTATGCTAGTACCTTGGCTCAACCAGCCAATGACAAGGAAGCCTGTCATAGTTGTGAAGCGATGTGGTACAATCATGAATCGACCTTGGTCGCTACGGTTCTCACCGTGTCTCTTGCTAACATTTGCCTTATTGTACATATTATATATATATATATAATATGTACAATAAGCAAAATTATATATATATATATATATATATATATATATATATATATATATATATATATATATATATATATATATATATTGTGGGACCCATAGCCTCAGAGAAGTGGATAAAAAGGCTTCAAGGAAGAATATTTTGATTTTTTCCTGAAGCCATTTGAATATTCCACTTCCCCTACCACTCCATCTTTTATTTTTTTTTTACCAATAGGTATATTTTATTACATAATATGGTACAAAAGATTTAAGAGATACATTGTTGATATAAAGATGGCATATACAGTACATGAGGTGTGAGAGATACGTGTCTTGTACATATTGTTACATGTTTGTAACTGGTTATAATGCGAAAATCTCATCCAGTTCCTCCGAGCTGGGGCGCGTGCCCAGAATGCAGCATGCATTACCCCTCTAAACAGCAGCGCTGAGTCGCTGGAACAGAAAACTAGCTGCCCTGGGATCCCTAGTTACCCTGTTGAGTCTTTCGCCCAGCTCCTTGAGGAACTTAGATGCACTCTTTGCCCATGAGCCAAGGGTCTCTGAGCCTATGGGAACAAACATATAATGATAGGCAAGTTCTCCATATTTTCTCGACTTCTGGCACTCCCTGAAGGTGGCAGCTGCCCCTCCTTCCTCCCTGGTGTGTTGGAGAGAGGTGTCAGCCAAGGTAGATGCACATGTGTAGTCCCACACCACCTGCTTGCCGTCTGTTCAGGCTTGAAGGGTGATACCATCTGGATGCTTTTGGCTGTCATCAGATCTGCATAGTTGGGGTGGCTCCCTTACTGCTGGGCATCCAGCTGTTATGAGGCTCCTCTTGATAATGTCATTAACCTCTTCATGTCTTCCAATCTTTCCCTCGGATTTACGACACACAAGACCATGGTACCCGAATCGGTCTGCTGCTTCACTGCCACAAATACACCTGTGTTCGGCGAGAATAGGGGTGGCAAGTCGAAGGGCAACACCAATGCGGATGGTCTGTGGGTCGAGGCGTGTGCCAAGGCTGGAGTTGTGAACAGAAAAAAGAAAGTCCCCTGCATGAAGAGCTCTCACTGCAAGGAGGCGGGCTTTATCCTTCCCTGACACACTCTGAAGCATTGCTGAGGCTATATTCTCTACTATTGGGCCATCCCAGTGCGACAGAATATATATAATATATATATATATATATATATATATATATATATATATATATATAATATATATATATATTAATATATATATATATATATATATATATATATATATATATATATATATATATATATATATATATATATATATATATATATTATAATATATATATATATATATATATATATATATATATATATATATATATATATATATATATATATATATATATATATATATATATATATATATATTATATATATATATATATATATATATATATATATATATATATATATATATATATATATAAATATATATATATATATATATATATATATATATATATATATATATATATATATATATATATATATATATTACTTACATGATTACTATTTAGTGAAATAAATATTATTTACTCTTCCTGCTGCCTTTTTTACGTGGTTGTCATGCTACAGCCAGATGTGCAGGCCACTAGACTACGCTTGTGTTCATAATTATCTTATTTACCATTGTTACTGGTGAAATTTTGTTTTGGTTTACATATGATGACTTGTGAATGGCTCTCCTTATTTCCTTCAAATCTTCAAGTATAATATTTAAGTGCATTATCAACTTATGATGCACTCTGCACTGTTCCAATTCCAACTTATGACGCACTCTGCACTATTCCAGTCCCAACTTATGATGCACTCTGCACTATTCCAGTCCCCTGTGCCTTTCCCCTCCCTTCGCTGTATTATCCCCCTAATTCATTTTTCCTTCTCTCCAGTATCGCTTTTCCTGTATTTCCTTCTCGTCATTGTATTCTCCTACTGTATTCAGCTTCCCCACTGTACCTCAATGCAGAGTGCACTGTACATTGAGGTACAGTATATCTTGGATCATTCAGGGACCGAGAGATGCATCTAATTATTGATGTAGTTTTTTTTGTGTTACAAGACCCTGGTAAAAGAATGTAAACACCATCATATACTTTCATTAGTTCCCATAATTTTAAAATATTTTCATGTGTTATTAATGTTTTTTTGAATTCTGAATGACCTGTTAATGTTTACACAATGGATAATAACAACATGATTCGTGTTTCTGTGGTACATATGATCACTACCTCCATGTTTCTCTAGTTTCCTTAATTATAAACTTTATCAAGTTTTTCTTATTCACAATTATATTTTCAACAACTTTTCACAGTTTCTACATTGCTATGTGACATAATTGTATGGTGATGAGGGTGACTAATCTGTCACAAAACTGTATATATGAAGATCAGTGAAGATCCCACCAGAAGTTATCTCTTCCCCCACTATGAGTTATATATTTAATTAAAGGTTTAATGTTCTTACGATTTTTTTAATATTCCATAAAAAGATCTTAATCTTCCATTTCCAAAATCTTTGATTTCAATATCGTAGACAGAAATGTTCTTATAGCTTCAAACTAAAGTGTTTTTGGTACAGTCTTATTAAAAATGACGGGTACTACCTTTTTGAGAGGTCTCCTTCAGTATATTTTCCATCTCTCTGATGTGCATTGAGACGAGTACTTACAATGCTTCTAGCTGTGATAGAGCCCTCGAAGGTTGACATGGAATGACTTTACAAAATATATCTCGTCATCTGGCATAGTTAGACTTCAACATTTGTTAATTGGTGTCACTGCGAGGCAATAATATACTCATACTATATTTTAATTTGTTTTGGTATGTCATTTAAAAAAAAACATCAAACATTCTTGTTTTCTGGAGAAATGAGCTCAAAGGATAGAAAATTTGATCGAGATGTCAGAAAATGAGTTTAGGATGTCATAAATGAGCACAAGATATCAGAAAATGAGTTTAGGATGTCATAAATGAGCACAAGATATCAGAAAATGAGTTTAGGATGTCATAAGCGAGCACAAGATATCAGAAAATGAGTTTAGGATGCCACAAGTGAGCACAAGATATAAGAAAATGAGTTTAGAATGTCATAGCTGAGCATAAGATATCAGAAAATGAGTTTAGAATGTCATAAGTGAGCATAAGATATCAGAAAATGAGTTTAGGATGTCATAAGTGAGCACAAAATATCAGAAAATGAGTTTAGGATGTCATAAGTGAGCACAAGATATCAGAAAATGAGTTTAGGATGTCATAGCTGAGCATAAGATATCAGAAAATGAGTTTAAGATGTCATAAATGAGGACAAGATACCAGAAAATGAGCTTATCAAGAAATACTTTACATGACCATGTTCTAATAATACAAAAAAATACATAAAACCTATTACATAAAGCTTCTATTGTCACACCCTGCGTCATTATGTACTGGAGTGCGATAAAATTTATGAATTCAGAGACTACTCACTCAGAAATGTTCAATATATGTCAAAGTATTTTATCCACAGTGGTATATTACAGACCATTCTGGAAAAATACCCTGACTTTGCTCCCTGTAAATAAAGCATTGACACGTGTGTGTGTGTACTCACCTAATTGTGTGTGTGTGTGTGTGTGTATGTATATATGTATGTATGTGTATGTGTGTATGTATATACATGTATGTGTGTGTATGTGTGTGTGTATATGTATGTGTATATGTATATGTGTGTGTGTGTGACCCAACAATTAAAATTTGCACCAATAACTCATTACAGTTGTAGCTGGGTGTAGACTAATAGATTGCTCATTGCTTTATAATTTGTTCATGAGTGCAACCATGTACAGACGTAAGTAAATTTACTTACATGATTCATTACCTTGTAACTAGTGAATTAATTACCATTGTACCTTGTTCAGCTATCAAAACTTTGGGGCCCAGTCTCTGGACCCTATATATACCTCTGTAATCTGCAAATACCTTTGTAACTTGTCATTATTGTGACCATCTGAGTTCATTACCTTTGTAACTTGCTCAGCTATCAAACTTTGAGGTCCAGTCCCTGGACCCATTATGTACCTCTGTAATCTTTTGACTACCGCCCACAGGATGGGTATGGGGTGCATAATAAAGATATAAAACAAAGAGCGAAATGTCGCCACAATAAAATAACCACATTAGTTATCCTTGTGTCCTTCTTCTTAACATATTGTGGGTAATTCTACCAACATTAATACATACATGTTTATACCTTTTAATATAATTTTTTTCTATTAAAAGGAGTACACTAAGAAACACTAAGACATAGACAATGTTTGATTCTTGGGACTTTAAAGCTAAAATATTAGCCAACACAGATCCTAAGGAATCGAAACCTATTGATTTCCGCAATAGTTGTATCATGCACCTCACAATAATAATAATAATAATAATAATAATAACACTGGTCACAGACCGGGTCGCGGGGGCGTTGACCCCTGGAATTCTCTCCAGGTAAACTCCAGGTAAATAATAATAATAATAATAATAATAATAATAATAATAATAATAATTAATAATAATTATTATTATTATTATTATTATTATTATTATTATTATTATTATTATTATTATTATTAAGTACAAATAAGTCTTGCATTTCTGATATCTTTAATGGGCCAGAAAGAAAAGGATAATCAGAATAAAATTAATTCAAAGATCCCAAAATGGGTATTTTGTTGAACTTTCTGTTGCTGAACTGGAGAAATAACTTTGAATAATTTCCTGACTTATGAATTAACTACTACATGACACCTACGGATTTAGTGCTTCCCCCATGTTCTCACCACTTGTTTCAGTCCACAATAAATGAGGTAATTTAATGCGTGATGAAAGGCTTTTTTTTTTTTAAGTATATATGAAAAAAATATTGAAAAATAAATTTTGGAAGTAGTGGTACCCCGGATTTCGTACAGCTCACAACTCGAACAATTATGTAAGTGTATTTTTGTAAGTGCTTTTGTAAGTGTATTTTTGGGGGTCTGAAACGACTAATCTAATTTACATTCGTCCTTATGGGAACAAATTCGTTCGGTAACGGCGCTCAGACAGCATTCTGGAACGAATTATCAACGAAATCCGGTGCACCTTACTGTATATTGCAAAGGTATATTGCGAAAACATCCATTTTTTTTTCTAAAATGTTGATTGGGAATGTATAGGTTGATCAAGATGGGAGCTTCAAGTGGTTTAAAAAGAGACGTGAACAAACACTAGAACATTGCTATAAGAAAACACTGAAGTGTTAAGTCACGACACTTACAAGTTGCTGATCACTTCTGAAGTGTTAAGTCACAACACTTACAGGTTGCTGATCTCTTCTGAAGTGTTAAGTCACAACACTTAAAGGTTGCGGATCTCTTCTGAAGTGTTAAGTCACAACATACAGGTTGCTGATCACTTCTGAAGTGTTAAGTCACAACACTTACAGGTTGCTGATCACTTCTGAAGTGTTAAGTCACAACATACAGGTTGCTGATCACTTCTGAAGTGTTAAGTCACAACATACAAGTTGCTGATCACTTCTGAAGTGTTAAGTCACAACACTTACAAGTTGCTGATCACTTCTGAAGTGTTAAGTCACAACACTTACAAGTTGCTGATCACTTCTGAAGTGTTAAGTCACAACACTTACAAGTTGCTGATCACTTCTGAAGTGTTAAGTCACAACACTTACAAGTTGCTGATCACTTCTGAAGTGTTAAGTCACAACACTTACAAGTTGCTGATCTCTTCTGAAGTGTTAAGTCACAACACTTACAGGTTGCTGATCACTTCTGAAGTGTTAAGTCACGACACTTGCAAGTTGCTGATCACTTCTGAAGTGTTAAGTCACGACACTTACAAGTTGCTGATCACTTCTGAAGTGTTAAGTCACGACACTTACAAGTTGCTGATCACTTCTGAAGTGTTAAGTCACAACACTTACAAGTTTTCTTCTTTGACTTTGTGTACAGATGTTGATGTAGAGGAGAACTTGTGTTGCTACAGATGTTGACGTAGAGGAGAACTTGTGTTGCTACAAATGTTGATGTAAAGGAGAACTTGTGTTGCTACAGATGTTGACGTAGAGGAGAACTTGTGTTGCTACAGATGTTGATGTAGAGGAGAACTTGTGTTGCTACAGATGTTGACGTAGAGGAGAACTTGTGTTGCTACAAATGTTGATGTAAAGGAGAACTTGTGTTGCTACAGATGTTGACGTAGAGGAGAACTTGTGTTGCTACAGATGTTGATGTAGAGGAGAACTTGTGTTGCGACCTGTGAAACATAAAGCAACATCCTGGAGGCGACGTTTTGCGCGTAATAATAATATTTGCTGGGCATCTTATGGTCGATAACCTGCACTGGAGAAGAGCTTCGTCCAGTTTAAATTAATACATTAATGGTAGACAGTTTATGGAGCATCAAATAAGGTTTTCTACTCGTAAGACGATCGGGGTTCCTCCTGCAGAAATAGATGGATGGGACACTTGAAAGACGGCAATTTAACAATGAAAATTTTTCATTTCTGAAGTGTTCCCATGATAGGGGAAGACTGAGAGACATTTCTGACCTCTCAAGGGTCTGATATTCTTTCATGAATAATCGATCCTTTATTTACAGGAGAGGGACAGTGTTTATGTGACTCTGATAGTGTTCTAAAGATGATCTTGTTGATGTAGCGGAAGACGAGAGGGTGATCATTGGAGAGGAGTACTACCAGAAGCAACTACAGAATACCGTTGGAGTTCTATAAAACGGCCTTGTAGAATGCCCTTGGTGGTCGTACATGTTATGAGGTATCAAACACTATCCGACGATTGTGATCCGTTCCTCGACGAGAGTCGGAAAATTTGAGTCGTTCTGCTACTGGATAGCTTTCGGGAGTCCCCATAGGCGCTGTTGTTCCTGAAGGCTGTCGAGCCCCTGGCCACATTCCTTCTCATGACCCTGGGCAAAATACCCGAACATAACATCTTCAAGAAAAGCTTCCGGAACCTCTGGCTGAAGATGCAGTAGATGATGAAGTTGACAGACGAGTTGATGGTGATAAGGAGGTTACTCGCCATGGTCAGTAAGTTGATGGTAATGTTCAGCAGCTCCAAGATGTTGATGATAAAGGCGAGAACATTGCAGACGAAGAACACAGTGACGACCACCAATAACATCACTGCCAAGCTGATCTCTTTCTGCTGAAGTCGGCTCATGTGCTGCCTCTCCAGGTTGGCTGCACGAACCTGTCAGGTTAAGGAAAAACATCTAGTCATTCGTATATCACTATTTAGTGCCTCACAAGGACCTATTATCTATTCAGTTCAAACAAAGAAATCTTATCATGAATTAAGGTCATCCATAAAATTTCATCTTGAATTGAGTTTAGACATCTGTTCAGTTTAATTAAAACAATTGTTACATATCCTAAACATTAATTAATATTTTAAATGCAGCTTTTCTAAAAATGTGGATCAGGTGGACACACGAAAAATAAATAAATAAATCATACATACATACACACATGAATGCACAAACACAGTCTCGACCCCTGTAACCACAATCAGGTGAGTACAATTAGGTGAGTACACACACACACACACACACACACACACACACACACACACACAAATGTTGATGGCAAAATAAATAAATGTAAGGAGTGGCATGAAAGAATCAAGGAGACATCCCCAGACATCATAGCATTCACAGAAACGAAACTCACCAGGATGATAACAGACGCAATCTTCCTACCAAGATATCAGATCCTGAAGGAAGATAAAGGGAGCAGAGGGGGGAGGAAGAGTTTCACTGCTCATTAAAAACCAATGGGCATTTGAGAAATTGGAATTAATGGACGAAAATGGCGAGAGGGACTACATAGTAGGTACAATTCAGTCTGGGGGACATAAGGTAGTCATTGCAGTGATGTATAACCAGCTGCAGAACTGCAGGAGGCCAAGAGAAGAATATGAAGAGAGCAACAGAGCAATGGTGGACACAATAGCTGATGTAGTCAAAAGAGCTCACACAGGTAGAGCAAAGATACTAGTTATGAGTGATTTCAATCACAAGGAGATTGACTGGGAAAACCGGGAGCCACAAGGGAGTCCCAAAACATGGAGAGCCATGATGATAGATGTGGTACTGAAAAACTTCATGCATCAACATGTTAGGAACACAACCAGAGAAAGAAGGGAGGATGAACCAGCAAGACTGGACCTCGTGTTCACCCTGAGTAGCTCGGACATTGAGGGCATCACATATGAAAGGCCCCTTGGAGCTAGTGGTTCTGAGCTTTGAATACATAGAGTTACAAGTGGAGAGGGTAACAGGAGTAGGATGGGAAAAGCCAAACTATAAAAGGGAGGACTACATAAGTACATATGAGGAACTTCCTGCAGGAGGTTCAGTGGGAAAGAGAATTAGTAGGAAAGTCAGCAAAAAATGATGATGGACTACGTAACAAACAAATGCAAGGAGGCAGAGGAAAGGTTTGTTCTCAAGAGCAACAGAAATAATGGGAAGACCAGAATGAGCCCTTGGTTTACCCAAAGGTGTAGGGAGGCAAAAACTAAGTGCACTAGAGAATGGAAAAAGTACAGAAGACAAAGAACCCAGGAAAATAGAGAGATAAGTCAAAGAGCCAGAAACGAGTATGCTTAGATAAGGAGGGAGGACCAGCAACAGAACGAAAACGACATAGTATCAAAAGTCAAGTCTGACCTGAAGCTGTTGTATAGCTACATCAGGAGGAAGACAACAGTCAAGGAACAGGTAATCAGGATGAGGAAAGAATGTGGGGAGCTCACAAGAAACGACCAAGAAGTATGTGAGGAGCTCAACATGAGATTTAAGGAAGTATTTACAGTGGAGACTGAAAAGACTCTTGGAAGTCAGAACAGAAGGGTACACCAACAAGGGATATACCAAAAAGTACTGAATGACATACACACAAATGAGGAGGAGGTGAAGAAGCTGCTAAGTGACCTTGATACCTCAAAGGCGGTGGGACCGCACAACATCTCTCCGTGGGTTCTTAGATAGGGAGCAGAGACGCTGTGTGTGCCACTAACAACAATTTTCAACACATTGAATGAAACTGGGCAACTACCTGAGGTATGGAAGACTGCAAATGTAGTCTCCATTTTTAAGAAATGAGACTGACACGAGGTACTATAGACCAGTGTCACTGACGTGTAAAGTATGCAAAGTTATGGAATAGATTATGAGGAGGAGAGTGGTGGAGCACCTAGAAAGGAACAAGCTCATGAACGACAACCAGCACAGATTCAGGGAAGGCAAATCCTGTGTCACAGACCTACTGGAGTTTTATGACAAGGCAACAGAAGACAGGAGAGAGAGGGATGGGTAGATTGCATTTTTTGGACTGTAAGTAGGCCTTCGAAACAGTACCTCACAAGAGATTAGTGCAAAAGCTAGAGGATGAGGCACGTATAACAGTAAGGGCACTGCAATGGTTCAGAGAATACCTGACAGGGAGGCAACAATGAGTCATGGTACGTGACGAGGTATCAAAGTGGGCGCGTGTGACGAGTGGGGTTCCACAGGAGTCAGTTCTAGGACCAGTGTTATTTTTGGTATATGTGAATGACATGACAGAAGGGATAGACTCAAAAGTGTCCCTGTTTGCAATTAATGTGAAGTTAATGAGGAGAGAATAAAATCGGATGAGGATCAAGCAGGACTACAAAGAGACCTAGACAAGCTGGAAGCTTGGTCCAGCGACTGGCTTCACGAATTTAACTCTGCCATATGCAAAGTCATGAAGATCGGGGAAGATCAAAGAAGACCGCAGACAGAGTATAGGCAAAGTGGCCAAAGACTGCAAACTTCACTCAAGGAAAAGGATCTTGGAGTGAGTATAATAAAGAGCACATCTCCTGAGGCGCACACACACACACACACACACACACACACACACACACACACACACATATATATATATATATATATATATATATATATATAAATATATATATATATATATATATATATATATATATATATATATATATATATATATATATATATATATATATATATATATATATATATATATGCAAAAAGATCACAGTAAACAGGTGATATCAAAATATGCAAGACAACCACTATGAAAAATTATAATTAATAAAATTTGGGAAGAATTTAATGATAAATTGGACTAATCTTAATTCTTGGGAAGAGTTTCAGGTCCTTTCTTATGTTCCTCTTCACAGAGTCGTGCGATGTTACGCTACTGTGAGGTGTAGTATTTGTTAGTGTGATGTGACTGTGAGGTGTAGTCTTGCCCTTATATAAGCCCTCTTGTCATGTTTCCTTTTATAGTTCCTTGATAATGTGAGTAGTCACGAAAGCGTTTGGAATTCCTCTATTTTTTCATATATATATATATATATATATATATATATATATATATATATATATATATATATATATATATATATATATATATATATATACCATGGGGCAACAGAAGCAATGGAAAGACCAGAGTGAGCTCATGTTCTACCCAGAGGTATGGAGAGGCCAAGGCCAGGTATGCTAGAGCATGAACAAAATATAGAAGGCAAAGGACTCAGGAAAACAAGGAGATGAGACGAAGAGTCAGAAGCGAATTTGCATGGCTAAGGAGAGAGGCCCAGCGGCAATACGAGAATGACATGGCATGAGAAGCCAAATATAACCAAATGTTGTTATATACCACACTAGAAGGAAAACAACAGTCAAGAACCAGGTGATCAGTTGAGGAAGGAAGGATGGGAGCTCACAGGGAGCAACAAGGAGGTATGTGAGAAACTCAGCTAAAGATTCAGGGAGATACTAGTAGTAGAGAAAATCCCTCAGCGCCACAAAATGGCGGCAGTCACACCTATGTGTGAAATTGAGGTGTGAAAAATTTCACACCTAGGTGTTAATGACTCTACGCACCTATGTGCTAATGACCTTCCTGCCCTGCCCCTCGCCGCGCCCATGCCCTCCATGCCCACGCCCGCCTCCCACCCCCCACGCCCACACACCCGACTTCCGGTTCCACTTTCTGACCCTCCCCATACAGCCCCTCCCCTTTTTTTTCGAATTTTCAATTTTTTCGAATTTCCATTTTTTTTTAATATTTCATTTTTCTCGAATATTTCATTTTTGAAGGAGGTACCTATGAGAGGTAACATTTAAAAAAAAATTGAGTTTTACCTACTTTTTCCAAATTTTCGAATTTTCCCTTTACCTCTCCATCTCCTTGGATCAAGATTTTTTTCCAATTTTTGAGTCATCCTCCATCTAATCGATTTTCATGAATAATACAAAATTTCCTTGGATCAAGATTTACAGGGTTGCCAGATTTTCATTTATTTTTTGAATTTTACCAAATTTTATGAATTTTAGAGGGATTTCCTTGGATCGAGATTTAATCCATGGTAGACAAAGTGGACATAGTCGACGAAGATCCTTTAGGGAATGTGACAATACCAGACTAGGTTGGGGCATTAACTTGGACCTGCCTCGCATGGGCCAGTAGGTCTCCCCTACAGGATTACAAGACAGGTGTAAGGTAATTATTCCTCTCAATAATTTAAAAGAACTAAAGTGTGTTTGACGTCACTGGGTCGCCAACAAGGTCAATCAAGCGAGCCCAGGTGGGGTATGACGTCACTGGTGATCACATACGTGTCAATTGATAAAGTGTACATCCACCCTATGGCTAATATTATTTTCTCTTTTAAATTAAATGAAGTAAACACAGGATAACACAGGATGACACCCGAATCTGTATGAAGACACTGCAAGACTCCAAGCAGACATAAACCAAATCTTTAAATGGGCTGCAGAAAACAATATGAAGTTCAATGATGAGAAATTTCAATTACTCAGATACGGAAAACGTGAGGAAATTAAAATCTCATCTGAGTACAAAACAAATTCCAACCACACAATAGAGCGAAAAACTAATGTCAAAGACCTGGGAGTGATCATGTCAGAGGATCTCACCTTCAAGGACCATAACAAAGTAGCAATTGCATCTGCTAGAAAAATGACAGGATGGATAATGAGAACCTTCAAAACCAGAGATATAAATTAGACACATATGCAACATTTGGGTTTCTTTAATGAGGAAACGTTTCGCCACACAGTGGCTTCATCAGTCCAATACAAAGTAGAAAGGTGTAAGGAGAGTAGGAGTTTTGAGGTAATCAGTCCTCGGCTGAGTCGATGTGTTCAGTCCATCAACTTGTGAGTCTGCATATGTCCGTAAGGTAGCTATATACTGTAGTCAGGTGAGGTGAAGCAGCAGGAGGCGGGGTCATAGTGGTACCATCCACTAGTCGAAGTAGGTCTTCGTCCAAACGTTGGACAAGTGTTGAAGAATTCGTTTATATTAAGATCCCAAGATGTTGCTGTGTCAGACAGGGTCTTAATACAAATGAATTCTTCAACACTTGTTCAACCTTTGGACGAAGACCTACTTCGACTAGTGGATGGTACCACTATGACCCCGTCTCCTGCTGCTTCACCTCACCTGACTACAGTATATAAGCCACCTCTACGGACATATGCAGTACTTTCTACAAGATTGATGGACTGAACACATCGACTCCAGGCCGAGGGACTGATTACCTCAAAGCTCCTACTCTCCTTACACCTTTCTACTTTGTATTGGACTGATGAAGCCACTGTGTGGCGAAACGTTTCCTCAATAAAGATACCCAAATGTTGCATATGTGTCTAATTTATAACTTGTCGGTTCTCTGAACCATTCATCTACAAAACCAGGGATGCCAAGCCCATGTTGACACTTTACAGATCGCTTGTTCTATCTAGGCTGGAATATTGCTGCACACTAACTGCACCTTTCAAGGCAGGTGAAATTGCTGACCTTGAAAATGTGCAGAGAACCTTCACGGCACGCATAACTGCGATAAACCACCTCAACTACTGGGAACGCTTGAAGTTCCTAAACCTGTACTCTCTAGAACGCAGGCGGGAGAGATACATTATTATATACACATGGAAAATTCTCGAGGCTTAGTACCAAACTTGCACACGAGAATCACTCCCTACGAAAGCAAAAGACTCGGCAGGCGATGTAACATCCCCCCAATGAAGAGCAGGGGTGCCACTAGCACGTTGAGGGACAACACAATAAGTGTCAGGGGCCCAAGATTGTTCAACTGCCTCCCAGCATACATCAGGGGGATTACCAACAAACCCCTGGCTGTCTTCAAGCAGGCACTGGACAGGCACCTCAAGTCGGTACCTGATCAGCCAGGCTGTGGTTCGTACGTTGGACTGCATGCGGCCAGCATTAACAGCCTGGTTGATCAGGCTCTGGTCCAACATGAGGCCTGGTCACAGACCGGGCCGCGGGGGCATTGACCCCTGGAATTCTCTCCAGGTAAACTCCAGGTAATACACATTATTTTTTTTTTCATTTATTTTCCACTCTTTTGTTAACAACAAATTTCTGGTAATATAATAATAAGTCCCCATACGGGAAACACAAGTCATTGACTAAAATCAACATTCCACTCTTTTCATTAATAACATTTACATTAAATTTCAATACAACAACAAAAATAGATAGATTTTCCAAGTTTTCGGGAAACTGGATACAAAGTTCCACTCTTTTGTTAACATCAATTTTTCCTCAAGTCACAATATTTTTTACTAGTTCATCATAAAGACTCTAGTCACAATATTTTCTCATTTTTACTAATTCATCAGAAAAGGCTCTAGTTCAACATATTTTCAGATGTTTTAATATACACATCATGTCACAATTTTTTACATACCACGATTTAAGACCTTAATTTCGTTAATACGACTAAAGATTGTTATAACTTCCACTCTCTACACCAACAGTAGGAATAACTTTTATGAGGTAAGATTGTCCAAACACTTACACATGCAAATAAAATAGATACGATACAAATAGACGGATCACCACTTCAGGGAACCTATTAGTAGAATATACAGTAAAGCAACCAACAAAAATCAATCATGAAACCCTGTGTAATATGCAACCAAACAAGCAAACGTTCCTCTGCATGGATTACATGCATCTTTTGTGGTAAATGCTGCCACGCCCCTTGTGTAGACATTCAAGACTCTACCACCCGAGATATTAAACAAGGGAAGTGTTTTTGGGTATGTCCAAATGAGACCGAACTGTGGAATAAAACCACATCGATATTAAAAGATGACAACACCAAATCGAACTTCATAAAAAACATGATAGCTTTCTATAACAGTTGGGTCAGTAAAAAATCAGGGCCAGATGATGCTACCGCCCCTGGTACAGATGTTGAAATGATACCCAATATATTTAAGAATGGAGAAATAAATGATGGTGACCTGAAGAGGGACAGTAGCTCTAGTGAAATAAATGACGGGGAAACAGGTGTAGACAAGGACACACACAAAACAGTGGTACAAACTAGCAATACCACGGTAGATAGTAAACACGGGGATGCCCAGGGAAATACTGAAGATAAATTACCGGAAACAGTTGAAGGCTCCATTGTTAGCAATAGTAACGAAGACAGACATGAGACAGGAACACACCCACCAATGGGGAACACAGTCACAAAAAAACAGGGCAAACGGAAACCAGGCCTATGTGAATATTATGCACTTGGTATCTGCAGGCATGGAAAATCTGGGAAATCAGATGGGACATGCAATTATGATCACCCCAGAAAGTGCCGTTCCCATATGAAAACATGCAAATGCAACCTCCCGTCCTGTAAGTTTTTCCACCCTGAAATGTGCCACACATCAATTCAGGAAAGACAGTGATATAACTTATATTGCCAGGCATATCACCTAAAGGGTACGAGGCGACACAGACCATCCAGACAATGGCAAAATCAGGGTAGCCACAGCCACTCCGGAGAGAGAGGTTTTTTAGTGCCAGGAAGGAAAAAAAGCTGGCAGGAAATGACAGAAATTGTACACCAACTGCAATCATTTCTGGAGTGGAATCACAGTCAGTGGCCTCCACTCCATTACAACAGATATTAGAGCCAGGAAAAAAAGCACCCCCCCCCCATACCACCAATACCACCAATCCAACTACATTCATCTTTGCTAATATACAGGGTCTAAAGCCAGCAACAAACAACAAGGTACCTTACATTCGTGGACTGCTTAAAGAGTCAAATGCTATGTTTGCGGCTTTCACAGAGACCCACATAAGAGATCACTTGGACAATGAAATATGGATCCCGGGCTACAACCTATACAGGTGTGACAGAGTGAACAGGCAAAAAGGGGGGGTTGGCCTGTATATCACAGAGTCACTTATATGTTCAGAACTACTAAATGCCTCAAATGATGTAGTTGAAGTATTAGCAATAAAGGTCGAGAATCAAAACCTGGTCATCGTGGTTGTCTACAAGCCCCCGGATGCAACGTCCCAACAATTCCAGGAACAGCTTCTGAAAATTGACCACTGTCTGGAAAATCTTCCAGCTCCTGCCCCCAACATCTTGCTACTGGGGGATTTCAACCTCAGGCACTTAAAATGGAGGAACATTGCAAACAATGTGGTAGCAGAGATAACACCAGGAGGCAGCTCAGATGAAAATTCACACATGCATGAACTTTTAAATCTCTGCACCAAGTTCACCTTAAACCAGCAAATAGTAGAGCCCACAAGATTAGAGAATACGCTGGACCTCATCTTCACCAACAATGATGATCTGATACGAAATGTCATCATATCAAAAACAATATACTCAGATCACAACATAATAGAGGTCCAGACATGCATGCGGGGAGCCCCAGATCAACAAAATGTGATCAGCCGTGAGGGAGCTTTCTCCAAATTCAACTTCAATAACAAAAACATAAGGTGGGACCAAGTAAACCAAGTACTAAATGATATAAACTGGGAAGATTGCCTAAGCATCACGGATCCCAACCTATGTCTAGAACAAATTAACTCTGTGGTGCTTGAGGTTTGCTCAAGGCAAATTCCCTTAAGGAAAAGGAGGAGAAGATGCAAACTAGAAAGAGAGAGGCGCTCCCTATACAGGCGAAGGCACAAAATAACGGAACGGCTACAGGAGGCCAATATCTCTGAAATACGTAGGGAGACACTAATCAGAGAAAAAGCAAACATCGAATTAAAACTAAAGTAATCTTATAGGAATCAAGAGACACGGGAAGAACTAAAAGCCATAAATGAAATTGAAAGAAACCCTAAGTATTTCTTTTCCTATGCAAAATCAAAGTCGAGAACAACAACCAGTATTGGGCCCCTACTTAAACCGGATGGGTCCTACACAGATGACAGCAAGGAAATGAGTGAGTTACTTAAATCCCAGTATGACTCAGTCTTTAGCGAGCCACTAACAAGACTGAAAATCGAAAACCTAAATGATTTTTTTATGAGAGTGCCACAGAACTTGACAGACGCATGCCTTTCTGACATCATCACGACGCCAAATGACTTCGAAAAGGCAATAAATGCATCATGCCCATGCACTCCGCTCCAGGCCCAGACTCATGGAACTCCGTGTTCATCAAGAACTGCAAGACCCTATCACATGCTTTTAACATCCTATGGAGAGGAGCATGGACACTGGGATCGTCCCGCAGCTACTAAAAACAACAGACATAGCCCCGCTCCACAAAGGGGGCAGTAAAGCAATAGCAAAGAACTACAGACCAATTGCGCTAACGTCCCATATCATAAAAATCTTTGAAAGGGTTCTAAGAAGCAAGATCGCCACCCATCTTGATACCCATCAATTGCACAACCCAGGACAGCATGGGTTTAGAGCAGGCCGCTCCTATCTGTCCCAACTACTGGACCACTACGACAAGGTCCTGGATGCTTTAGAAGATAAACAGAATGCAGATGTTATATACACAGATTTTGCAAAAGCCTTTGACAAGTGTGACCATGGTGTAATAGCACACAAAATGCGTGATAAAGGCATAACAGGAAAAGTTGGTAGATGGATCTATAATTTCCTAACACGTAGAACACAAAGAGTAGTAGTCAACAGAGTAAAGTCTGAGGCAGCTACTGTGAAAAGCTCTGTTCCACAAGGCACAGTACTTGCTCCCATCCTATTCCTCATCCTCATATCAGACATTGACAGGGATATAAGCCACAGTGCTGTGTCTTCCTTTGCAGATGACACCCGAATCTGTATGACAGTGTCAACCGTTGAAGACACTGCAAGACTCCAAGCAGACATAAACCAAATCTTTAAATGGGCTGCAGAAAACAATATGAAGTTCAATGATGAGAAATTTCAATTACTCAGATACGGAAAACGTGAAGAAATTAAAATCTCATCGGAGTACAAAACTAATTCCAACCACACAATAGAGCAAAAAACTAATGTCAAAGACCTGGGAGTGATCATGTCAGAGGATCTCACCTTCAAGGACCATAACAATGTAGCAATTGCATCTGCTCGAAAAATGACAGGATGGATAATGAGAACCTTCAAAACCAGGGATGCCAAGCCCATGTTGACACTTACAGATCGCTTGTTCTATCTAGGCTGGAATATTGCTGCACACTAACTGCACCTTTCAAGGGGGTGAAATTGCTGACCTTGAAAATGTGCAGAGAACCTTCACCGCACGCATAAGTGCGATAAACCACCTCAACTACTGGGAACGCTTGAAGTTCCTAAACCTGTACTCTCTAGAACGCAGGCGGGAGAGATACATTATTATATACACATGCAAAATTCTCGAGGGCTTAGTACCAAACTTGCACACAAATATCACTCCGTACGAAAGCAAAAGACTCGGCAGGCGATGTAACATCCCCCCAATGAAGAGCAAGGGTGCCACTAGCACGTTGAGGGACAACACAATAAGTGTGAGAGGCCCAAGATTGTTCAACTGCCTCCCAGCATACATCAGGGGGATTACCAACAAGCCCCTGGCTGTCTTCAAGCAGGCACTGGACAGGCACCTCAAGTCGGTACCGGATCAGCCGGGCTGTGGTTCGTACGTTGGACTGCGTGCGGCCAGCAGTAACAGCCTGGTTGATCAGGCTCTGGTCCAACATAAGGCCTGGTCACAGACCGGGCCGCGGGGGCGTTGACCCCTGGAATTCTCTCCAGGTAGACTCCAGGTAGACCCCACACTCAAGTCTAGATATCTACTGCTTACTAACGCTGGCCAGAACACCTGTATCTCCAGATGGCGGCAAGCGAGGAGGTGTGAGGTCACACTGTGACCTCACTACCACCAACATACCTCATCTCACTCATAACCCACACATGCATACACACACACACACACACAAGATCACACACAAGATCACACACATACAGACGCAGGCACAGCAGTCACGCTCGTTTTGAGCTCCGCTAAATTGGGTCGTATTGGGTGGTCCTAGGGGTAATCCGAGTGCAACAAACAGGCGTGGGCATAGGCTAAAGTGTCATACTCATTTAAAACCAAAAAGCAGGGAAATACGAGTGATCCCAGAGGAAGAAAGCACAGTAAATAGTGGAAGTGCCAGTGAGGGGAGGCGTTGATAGGCCTAACAGTGGTTGCCACTCAGCAGGAAGTCGAGAATTTATCGTATTGAACTATAATGCAGTGGGGAGCATATCTACTGGAGGCACCCAAGAAAGGAAGATAAGTGCAAGGCAAGCAGTGAACAATACGGTGATTGCATAAAGTGAGCCCAATAGAAAAGAAACGAAGAGGTAGTACCCAGCAGTACCCAGCAGGGAGCCACGCCAGGAGAATACCCACAGCAGACATCGAATGTAATGTACAAATTCCTAGTTGTGGTTTGCGGGTTTGCAGGTTTCTGGCCCTGAGTTGCTGAAGCTGTGGGACAAATCCCTGCTCGTAGGAGCTGAATTCATAGTATAGTTCATAGTTCGGAAGACAAGTCAG
>WNWK01028592.1:0-25223 GCA_009830355.1 Cherax destructor | reverse complement strand
ATTATGTTATATTTCCTACTAGATTATTATTTGAAAATAAGATCAATGTATTTTTCATTTTGTTGCTTCACTGTTTGGTGACTTGAAGCGAACGTTTTACAGTTCATTTGCGTGAGAAAGTCATTAAAGTTGCTTCCTATCTTTTTTTCTGCTATTACACTATTTACTACGTTCTTCCATTTTCATTGTCTTAAGTTGAAATCGCCAAGCAACACGATGATTGGGGCTAAGGCTGAAAGATTTTAAAGACAGTATTGATTTTTAATAGCTGTTCCTTCAACTGTTGGGAAGTTGTATCTAGCGGTTTTCGTTTGGTTCTCAGTCTTTACTGCCTAAATTTCAACTCTATCATCTGTAGTATTTAATAACTCTGTGAAATAAGAGCCAGACTTTTCCATACCCTTTTATTCCTGTTCTTTCTGTCGCATATAAATAAGTTGTACCCTGATATCCACATTTCGTTGTCAAAGTGTTTTTTTTTTTGTGTGTGGGTCTCTGTGAAAGCTGCAAAAATTGCGTTTAACTCCACGAGGTGGATGGTTGAAGGCTAGGTATATTTACATAAAAACAAATAATGTCATTTTCTTGTTTGTTGTATTTTTGGGTTTGGAGTGAGGGCCACTGACTGTGCCTCTAGTCCAACAAGGCAGTGTGCGAATATTCTCTCATTTCTTTATTTTTCTGCTTCCTTGCACTAAAAATCTCTTCCTATTGGATGAATATATTTATCATGGTTATTTTGCCATGTTGTGTGGGTTTGTACACCCTCCCCTTCATACGTATGAAGGGCAGTTTGTGTTGTAGCATTGTTGTTTTTGAACGATGGTAACACATCTCAGGGTGAAAAACTTTACAAGAGGCAGAACAATACAATGCTTGCGTCAGATCACATATTTTCTTTGGATGGTCAAAACTGCAAGTCCCATTCGTTTTTCCAGATATTCCATGTCTACAAACACTCCAAGGGAAGAGTTTGTGCAATTCCGCTTTCTGTTGGCTGGTATATGTGGGATTTGTCTAGGGTGGATTCACAAATGGTGCAGTTTCTAGACCTGCACCAGCACCATCTTCAGCAACTGTACCCGAATCAGCATCACCACCAGCTGGTCCTAGGACTGTACCAACAAGGTCTTCAGCAACTGTACCCGGACCAACATTGCCACCAGCTAATTCTAGAACTTCAGCAACAGCACCCGAACCAGCAACAGCCCTTTGCTGAAACACTTTATATTCCTGAATCCGCCCTGCATGCGCTGGTCTGCAGTTGTGTTTCCCTTCCTTATATGTTATTATGCAGGTGTATTCCTTGCACACCTGTGCTATGTTGTATATATTTTTTCTTTCTTCCTGTTATGCTCTGTATGAGTATTTCTGCCTCCTCCCCTTCCATGTGCTATTCTGCCTCTGTGCGCCATCTACGACTCCACTCATCACCTCGCCATCTCTTATATGAAACTGGCATTTTCTCTGGAAAGAATATTCTTTTGTGAGTGTTGCTGTCGTTTACAACGTATGAAAAACTCTTCCACACTCTTTTGTCTGTCACGCAGATCCAAAAAAAAAACCACTTCACTGTTTCAATATCATTGCAGGAAGAGAAGGTGGAGATGTAAGCGCATGAAACATGACACCAACCATGACACAGACAGCACTGTACTCCACACTCAGTGTGCTTGACACCATTGTTACACTGTAGACAGGCTTTAATTATGTTTGATATTTTTTCCAGTAATTGAGTTGAGTGATACTTATAATTACAGTATGACATCAAGCTGATAGTTCAACTTATCGTGACTCTTGGCGATTGTTGACATGTGCAGCGCTGTGTACAGTGTGCCACTGACAGCCTCACTCCTCCCCACTGATAAATACTGTGTTGCCTATCATTTGCTACTGTTATTTGGCTATTAATACTGATAGTACAAACTTGACTCATGTGGGACATCTGTCAGCTCACACGGGTATCTTTACTACGTCTGTCAGCTCACACGGATATCTTTACTACGTCTGTCAGCTCACACGGATATCTTTACTGCCGATCCGTCAGCAGTAAAGATACCCAAGTGTTGCACATGTGTGTTGCAAATGGAGCTACTTTATGAGGTGACCACATGAACTGAATCACCAGTGTTAAGCTCAGGGAACACCACCAGTTATTGCTTCATTACCAGTAACTCATTTATTACATAATAAATGCTTTTAGCTTTCATATGTATTAAAATTCATGAATGTTAATAACATTATCAGGCTAAAGAGCTCGTGAGTGTTTCTATATTCGCTTTGCTTCCTTTGACTAAACCTGATTACTTCCCATTTCCCAGGCGAAGCATCAGACTGACGGGTTTAGTGTTTCACCATGGATATAAAACTTTCTTTCTGTTCCATTGTGTGCAGATGACGTGATATGAACCTTGGTAATTAATTCCGACAAAATGGTTTAAAATGTTAAGTAGGTGAAGACTGGGACATAATTCTTAGAAAATGTTTCGGTCCTGGGGACTTGATCACTTCTCAGGACTGAAACGTCTTCTAATATGGCCAAGTGTTTGTTGACGTGTCTGTTTCAACCAGATAACCTGGATGGGAGAAGAACAGCTGCCACGTTGGTCGGAGACCTGGCCGCCATTACCTGACGGAGGATCGAGCCTCTATCACTGACAGCGCTCAATGACCCACACTAGTTTACAGCTCCATGAGATCATAACACCTAAGAGATGGAAATATTGTGGAATATGAATTCTGAACCAGGTGCTGTGAGAGAAGGAGGGAGGAAAAGTCTGAGGGGAGGGAGGAAAAGTCTGAGGGAAGGGAGGGAAAGTCTGAGGGAGGGAGGGAAAGTCTGAGGGGGGGGGAGGAAGTCAGGAGGGAGGGAGGGAAAGTCTGAGGGAGATAGGGAAAGTCTGAGGGAGGGAGGGAAAGTCTAAGGGGAGGGAGGATCTCCGAGGGGAGGGAGGGAATCCTCGCGGGAAGGGAGGAAAAATCTGAGGGGAGGGAACGAAAGAAGAGGTGAGACAACAAAAGCATAGGATAGCAGGAGGGACGAAAAGAGAAATGAATTATTGGACAAGATGGGAAGGGAATGAAATATGGAGGGAGAGAAAGAGAGAGAGAGAGAGAAGAAAGGGGAGAATGGGACAAGTACATCCCTTTATTATACGAGGACTCCATAGTGTACCTAGTGGAACAGTTTGGGAATAGTTCAATAACAGCCCTCGTTCCTGTGCACCTAGCATTATTGTGCAAAAGCTTCATGTGCTCTCACTGTCCATCCGAAATCTTTTTTCAGAGCTGACTAGTTGACTGCATCCCGTGTGTGATATATTACCCTGATAGATCACACTGTTCACGATGACCTACACGACCTCTGGAAGCAAATAATTAAAGCTACAGTACCACTCTTCATTAGTAAGCTAAGAGCACCCTGGGTGAGAGTGCACAACCCATAGTAGAGCACCCTGGGTGAGAGTGCAC
Organism: Cherax destructor; assembly: GCA_009830355.1. Lineage (NCBI taxonomy): Eukaryota > Metazoa > Arthropoda > Malacostraca > Decapoda > Parastacidae > Cherax > Cherax destructor. Next base: position 21,752 of record WNWK01028592.1, on the reverse strand, counting down.
AACCCATAGTAGAGCACCATGGGTGAGAGTGCACAACCCATAGTAGAGCACCCTGGGTGGAGTGCACAACCCATAGTAGAGCACCCTGGTAGAGTGCACAACCCATAGTAGAGCACCCTGGGTGAGTGCACAACCCATAGTAGAGCACCCTGAGTGAGAGTGCAAAACCCATAGTTGAGCACCCTGGGTGAGAGTGCACAACCCATAGTAGAGCACCCTGGGTGGAGTGCACAACCCATAGTAGAGCACCCTGGGTGGAGTGCACAACTCATATTAGAGCACCCTGGGTGAGAGTGCACAACCCATAGTAGAGCACCCTGGGTGAGAGTGCACAACCCATAATAGAGCACCCTGGGTGAGAGTGCACAACCCATAGTAGAGCACCCTGGGTGAGAGTACACAACCCATAATAGAGCACCCTGGGTGAGAGTGCACAACCCATAATAGAGCACCCTGGGTGAGTGCACAACCCATAGTAGATCACCCTGGGTGGGAGTGCACAACCCATAGTAGATCACCCTGGGTGGGAGTGCACAACCCATAGTAGATCACCCTGGGTGGGAGTGCACAACCCATAGTAGATTTAGGAATTGTAACTTTGGGTTCATTCAAGACAAATGCTTTTGTACATTTTCCTATTTGTGGTTATGAAACAGTTTCAGTTCCTGGCCCAGGATCTAGACTGGCTTCTATATATATATATATATATATATATATATATATATATATATATATATATATATATATATATATATATATATATATATATATATACGTATATATATATTATTAACACATCGGCCGTTTCCCACCAAGGCAGGGTGGCCCGAAAAAGACAAACTTTTATCATCATTCACTCCATCACTGTCTTGCCAAAGGCATGCTTACACTACAGTTATAAAACTGCAACATTAACATCCCTCCTTCAGAGTGCCAGCACTGTACTTCCCATCTCCAGGACTCAAGTCCGGCCTGCCGGTTTCCCTGAATCCCTTCATAAATGTTACTTTGCTCACCTCCAACAGCACGTCAAGTATTGAAAACCATTTGTCTCCATTCACTCCTATCAAATACGCTCACGCATGCTTGCTGAAAGTCCAATCCCCTCGCACACAAAACCTCCTTTACCCCCTCCCTTCAACCTTTCCTAGGCCGACCCCTACCCCGCCTTCCCTCCACTACAGATTTATACACTCCCGAAGTCATTCTACTTTGTTCCATCCTCTTTACATGTCCGCACCACCTTAACAACCCCCTCCTCTGCCTTCTGGATAATAGTTTTGGTAATCCCGCACCTCCTCTAATTTCGAAACTACGAATTCTCTGTATTATATTCACACCACACATTGCCCTCAGACATGACATCTCCACTGCCTCCAGCCTTCTCCGTGTTGCAACATTCATCACCCATGTTTCACACCCATATAAGAGCGGTGGTATAACTATACTCTCATACATTCCCCTCTTTGCTTCCATGGACAAAGTTCTTTGTCTCCACAGTCTCCTCAGTGCACCACTCACCTTTTTTCCCTCATCAATTTTATAATTCACCTCATCTTTCATAGACCCATCTGCTGACACGTCCACGCCTAAATATCTGAATACATTCACCTCCTCCATACTCTCTCCCTCCAATCTGATATCCAATCCTTCGTCACCTATTTTTTTTTTTTTTGTTATCCTCATCACTCTACCCTTTCCTATATTTACTTATATATATATATATATATATATATATATATATATATATATAAAGTGTTCTTAGTTTATGGTCTGCACTTAAAAGCATTGTAATATAAAGTTTCGTGGAATGCTTCCCTGTGAAGTAAAAAGTGAAATAAGAATAACTCATGAGCTCTGAGGAGAAATTATAAGAAGGAACGAAGGTGGTGGGTGAGTGCTGCTTGGTGCCGCCTCACTCGTGAGTGCTGCTTGGTGCCGCCTCACTCGTGAGTGCTGCTTGGTGCCGCCTCACTCGTGAGTGCTGCTTGTGCCGCCTCACTCGTGAGTGCTGCTTGGGCCGCCTCACTCGTGAGTGCTGCTTGGTGCCGCCTCACTCGTGAGTGCTGCTGGTGCCGCCTCACTCGTGAGTGCTGCTTGGTGCCGCCTCACTCGTGAATGCTGCTTGGTGCCGCCTCACTCGTGAGTGCTGCTTGGTGCCGCCTCACTCGTGAGTGCTGCTTGGTGCCGCCTCACTCGTGAATGCTGCTTGGTGCCGCCTCACTCGTGAGTGCTGCTTGGTGCCGCCTCACTCGTGAATGCTGCTTGGTGCCGCCTCACTCGTGAGTGCTGCTTGGTGCCGCCTCACTCGTGAGTGCTGCTTGGTGCCGCCTCACTCGTGAATGCTGCTTGGTGCCGCCTCACTCGTGAGTGCTGCTGGTGCCGCCTCACTCGTGAGTGCTGCTTGGTGCCGCCTCACTCGTGAGTGCTGCTTGGTGCCGCCTCACTCGTGAGTGCTGCTTGGTGCCGCCTCACTCGTGAGTGCTGCTTGGTGCCGCCTCACTCGTGAGTGCTGCTTGGTGCCGCCTCACTCGTGAGTGCTGCTTGGTGCCGCCTCACTCGTGAATGCTGCTTGGTGCCGCCTCACTCGTGAGTGCTGCTTGGCCGCCTCACTCGTGAGTGCTGCTTGGTGCCGCCTCACTCGTGAGTGCTGCTTGGTGCCGCCTCACTCGTGAGTGCTGCTTGGTGCCGCCTCACTCGTGAGTGCTGCTTGGTGCCGCCTCACTCGTGAATGCTGCTTGGTGCCGCCTCACTGTGGTGCTGCTTGGTGCCGCCTCACTCGTGAGTGCTGCTTGGTGCCGCCTCACTCGTGAGTGCTGCTTGGTGCCGCCTCACTCGTGAGTGCTGCTTGGTGCCGCCTCACTCGTGAGTGCTGCTTGGTGCCGCCTCACTCGTGAGTGCTGCTTGGTGCCGCCTCACTCGTGAGTGCTGCTTGGTGCCGCCTCACTCGTGAATGCTGCTTGGTGCCGCCTCACTCGTGAGTGCTGCTTGGTGCCGCCTCACTCGTGAGTGCTGTTGGGCCGCCTCACTCGTGAGTGCTGCTTGGTGCCGCCTCACTCGTGAGTGCTGCTTGGTGCCGCCTCACTCGTGAGTGCTGCTTGGTGCCGCCTCACTCGTGAATGCTGCTTGGTGCCGCCTCACTCTCCGCTCCATACACACTTTTGTTTATCATTCAACAATTCACACTACCACTTGTCACGTAGTATGATCTTCTGTGTCAGCTTTATGTCTACGTGTCTGCGTTGGGAAGGTGAACTGTCATTGTAATTCTTACGTTATATTTATAACACTTTGTCCGTTTCCCACCAGGGTAGGACGATACACAGAAGGAAATGCATTCACCGTCACTCACTCGATAGCTGTATCGTCAGAAACGCGCCGACATAACAGTTCAAGTGACACTCTGAACTACATCTTCGTCACCCATCCTTCAGAGGACAGGCATTGTACTGCCCACATCCACCACTCTTGTTCGGCCAACCGGTTGTCCTGAATTCTTTCACAAATGTTATCTTACTCACACTCCAAGGAAAATGTTTTATGTGTTTAGGAAAATTGAACACACACATAAACACACACACACACACACACACACACACACACACACACACACACACACACACACACACACACACACACACACTGATGTGAAATTAATGAGGAGAATCACATCGGAAGAGGACCAAGCAGGACTTCAAAGAGACCTGGACAAGCTTGACATCTGGTCTAGCAACTGGCTTCTCGAATTTAACCCCACCAAATGCATAGTCATGAAGATCGGAGAAGGGCAAAGAAGACCGCTGACAGAGTACAGGCTAGGTGGACAAAGGCTACAAACCTCATCAAAGGAGAAAGACCTTGGGGTGAGCATAACACCAAGCACGTCTCCGGAAACACACATCAACCAGATAACCGCGGCAGCATATGGGCGACTGGCAAACCTAAAATTAGCGTTCCGTTACCTTAACAAGGAATCGTTCAAGACACTGTACACCGTGTACGTCAGGCCCATACTAGAATATGCAGCACCAATCTGGAACCCACACCTGGTCAAGCACGTCAAGAAATTAGAGAAAGTGCAAAGGTTTGCGACAAGGCTAGTTCCACAACTCAGGGGACTGCCCTATGAAGAAAGGTTGAGGGAAATAGGACTAACAATACTGGAGGACAGAAGGGTTAGAGGAGACATGATAACGACATACAAAATACTGCGGGGAATCGACAAGGTAGATAGTGATAGGATGTTCCAGAGAGGAAACACAGAAACAAGGGGACACAACTGGAAGCTGAAGACTCAGATGAGTCAGAGGGATGTTAGGAAGCATTTCTTGAGCCATAGAGTAGTTAGGAAGTGGAATAGTTTAGCGAACGATATAGTGGAGGCGGGAACCATACATAGTTTTAAGACAAGGTATGATAAACTCATGGAGCAGGGAGAGCAGAGACCCAGTAGCGGACAGTGCAGAGGCGGGGCCAGGAGCTGAGTCTCGACCCCTGCAACCACAATTAGGTGAGTACAATTAGGTGAGTACACACACACAATCAGTGAAGAGGCGGGGCCAGGAGCTATGACTCGAACCCTGCAACCACAAATAGGTGAGTACAAATAGGTGAGTACACACAAACAAACACACACACACACACACACACACATTCACACACACACACATACATACACACATACACACACACAGGACTGTGATTTCACCAAACATCATAGCCCTCACGGAAACCAAGCTCTAAAGAATGATAACAAATGCCAGCTTTCCAACTGGATATCAGATCCTGAGGAAAGACAGAGGGAACATTTGAGACTGGAGGTCCCAAGGTGATGATTGCAGTGATATATAACCCACCACAGAATAGCAGGAGGCCAAGACAAGAAAATGATGAGAGTAACACAGCCCTTCTGGCCATTTCAGCCAGAAGGGCCCAGTCACCCACGACCAGTAGCAAAGCTACTAGTCGTGGGTGATTTCAATCACAAAGAAATCGACTGGGAAAAGCTGGACCCACATGGGGGCCCAGAAACGTGGAGGGCTAAGATGTTGGAAAACCTCATGAATCAACACGTTAGGGACACTTCTAGAAGAGGGGAGAGAATGAACCAGCAAGGCTGGACTTGTATTCACCTTGAGCAGTGCAGATATTGAGGACATCACATATGAAAGGCTCCTCGAAGCTAGTGATCACGTGGTTCTGAGCTTCGAATACATAGCAGAGTTACAAATGAAGAGGGAGGCAGGAAGGGCAAGAAAAATGAAGCCAAATTACAAGAGAGGGGACTACACAGGAATGAGAAATTTCCTGCACGAGCTCCAATAGGACAGAGAACTAGCAGGGAAAGCAGTAAATGAGATGATGGAATATGTGACAACAATATACAAGGAAGCGGAGGAGAGGTTTGTACCCAAGGGCAACAGACATTATGAGAAAGCCATGATTAGCCCATGGTTCATCCAAAGGTGTAGAGAGGATAAAACCAAGTGTGCTAGAGAATGAAAGAAGTATAGAAGGCAAAGAACCCAAGAGAACAAGGAAACTAGACGACGAGCCAGAAATGAATATGCACAGGTAAGGAGAGATACCCAACGACAATACGAAAACGACATAGCAGCGAAAGCCAAGTCTGACCCGAAGCTGTTGTACAATCACATCAGGAGAAAAACAACAGTCAAGGACCAGGTAATCAGACTGAGGAAGGAAGGAGGGAGTCTACATGAAATGACCTTGAATATGTGAGGAGCTTAACATGAGATTCAAAGGACTCCGGAAAGACGGAAAGGTGGGGCACATCAACAAGTGCTGGACACGATACATGCAACCGAGGAGGAGGTGAAGAGACTGCTAAGTGAACTAGATATCTCAAAGGCGATGGGGCCGGATAACATCTCTCCATGGGTCCAGAGGCGCTCTATGTACCACTAACAATAATCTTTAACACATCTATCGAAACAGGGCGACTACCTGAGGAATGGAAGACAGCAAATGTAGTCCCAATTTTTAAAAAAGGAGACAGACACGCAGCATTAAACAACAGACAAGTGTCACTGACATATATGCAAAGTCATGGAGAAGATCATCAGGAGAAGAGTGGTGGTCCACCTAGAAAGGAACAAGCTTATAAACGACAACCAGCAAGGATTCAGAGACGGGAAATCCTGTGTCACAAACCTACTAGAGTTTTATGACAAGGTGACAGCATTAAGACAATAGAGAGAGGGGTGGGTAGGTTGCATTTTCTTGGACTGCAACAAGGGTTTTGACACAGCTTCACACAAGAGATTAGTGCAAAAGTCGGAGGACCAGCAAGGTATAATAGGGAAAGCACTGCTATAGATCAGAGAATACCTGACGGGAAGACATCAGCAAGTCATGGTACGTGATGAGGTGTGCGCCTGTGACGAGCGGGGTTCCACAGGGATCAGTCCAGGTATACGTGAACATGACTGAAGGAATAGACTCAGAAGTGTCCCTCTTTGCAGACGATGTGAAGTTAATTAGGAGAATTCAGTCAGAGGAGGACAAGGCAGGACTACAGAGGGATCTGGACAGGCTGCAGGCCTGGTTCAGTAACTGGCTCCTGAACTTCAACCCCACCAAGTTCAAAGTCATGAAGATCGGGGAAGGGCAAAGAAGACCGCAGACAGAGTATAAACTAGAGGGCCAAAGACTACAAACTTCACTCAAGGAAAAGGATCTCGGAGTGTGTATAATACCGAGCATATCTCCTGAGGCGCACATCAACCAAACATCTGCTGCAGCATAATGGCAACTGGCGAATCTAAGAATAGCATTCCGGCATATTGGAGTATGCAACTCCAGTTTGGAATCCTCACATGGCCAAGCACGTCAAAAAATGCAAAGGTTTGCAACGAGACTAGTCCTGGAGCTAAGGGGCATGTCCTACGAGGAGAGGTTAAGAGAACTCGACCTGACGACACTGGAGGACAAAAGGAACATTGGGGACATGATAACAACATATAAAATACTGAGAGAAATCGACAAGGTGGACAGAGACAGGATATTCCATAGATTGGACACGACAACAAGGGGTCACAATTAGAAGTTGAAGACTCAGATGAGCCACATAGATGTTACGAAGTATTTCTTCAGTCATAGAGTCGTCAGGAAGTGAAATAGTCTGGAAAGTGAGGTAGTGGAGGCAGGTACCATACATAGCTTTAAGAAGAGGTACGATAAAGCTCATGAAGCAGGGAGAGAGTAGACCTAGTGGTGACCAGTAAAGAGGGGGCCCATGAGCTATGAATCAAACCCTGCAACCACAATTAAGTGTATACAATTAGGTGAGTACACACACACACACACAAGCACATCAATAAATTAGAGAAAGTGCAAAGGATTGCAATAGGACTAGTTCCAGAGATAAGGGAAATGTCCTACGAAGAAATGTTAAGGGAAATCGGCCTGACGACACTGGATGACAGGAGGGTTAGGGAGATATGATAACGACATACAAAATACTGCGAGGAATTGACAAGGCTAACAGAGACAGGATGTCCCAGAGAGGGAACACAGAAACAAGGGGTCACAATTGGAAGTAGAAGACTCAGATGAGTCAAATGGATGTTAGGAAGTATTTCTTATTATAGAGTTGTCAGGAAGTGGAATAGTCTGCCAAGTGAGGTAGTGGAGGCAGGAACTAAACAAAGTTTTAAGACGAGGTTTGATAAAGCTATGGAGCAGGGAAAGAGACCTAATAGTGATCAGTGAAGAGGTGGGGCCAGGAGCTATGACACGAAACTGCAACCACAAATAGGTGAGTAAACACACACACACACACAGCGTTCAGAAACAATGTGAAACAAAACGAGTTGGAGGAACTGGGAAAATACGAGGAGTCGGAGTAAGGGAAAATTGGGTAAAAATGGAAATAAAAGGTTAAGAACAAAACCAATGAACGAGAAATAACAAGGAATAAATAGTTGCAGAAAGAGGAGACACGTATAAAGAGTAGAATAATTATGAAAAGGAGAGTGAAGGAGCCGAGACGGAGGAAGAGAATAAGTTGAAAACGGACGAACAAGAACATGGAGAAAGATAAAATAACTAACTGACAGAGAAAATGAACAAACTAGATGACAGATACAGAGAACAAACTAGATGACAGATATAGAAGAACAAACTAGATGACAGATATAGAGGAACAAACTAGATGACAGATATAGAAGAACAAACTAGATGACAGATATAGAAGAACAAACTAGATGACAGATATAGAAGAACAAACTAGATGACAGATATAGAGGAACAAACTAGATGACAGATATAGAAGAACAAACTAGATGACAGAAGTAGTAGGAACAGACTTGAGTTGGCACAGTAAGAAGAACAAACTATGAAACAATATAGAGAACAAACTAGATGACATATGAAATAGAAAACGTAACACAATAAACACTCTATGTAAGTTAAAAACTAGATACAATTAAAAATTCAAACTATGACATGAAAGGATATTAAATAGTTTAGATATTTTCAGAGTGCTTTGACTGTGTAGGTCACTCAGTGCTCACAGCAATAAAAAAAACATGCAACACAATAAAAACAGATATGAAATTCACAAACTATGAAACCTACGAACAAACGCTCAACACAAATAAACACTCTCATGCCAAGTTAAAATAACCAGTATCAATTAAAAATTACATTAAATTATAATTGTCAAAGGACTCCATTAATAGTTCTCCGAGGTCCCTACAGGCATTCTGGTAATTATAACGACCATGACGAAGGTAAAAAGTGCTATGCCTGGGGCAAACTGTTAAAATGTGTTTTCAGTGAAGTCAAGCCTGGCCCTAGCCGCACTTGCCCCGAATCCAGGAACACCTGGAACAGGTGGGATTGGGTGAGATGTGTGTGCTCAATTCTCATCTGACAGAAATTCGTCTCAGATTGATGATTTCTGCCGAAGGCAGAGGCCAAACACCCACGTCCTCCCGACACTGTATACCCTGTTCCTAGTCTGTAGGGCCCACCAGGCCTGCCACATTTCCCAAGGAAGTATCTATGGATATGGTCCATGAAGTCACTGTAAGGCAAAATTCTGTAAATTGGGCTCAGCATCCGCCCGTTCATTTCCTGAGTCACTAACAAAAACTGAGCACCAAGAGAATTCCACATCGTTGTGCTGATAGTGAGAGGAACGAACTAGATGACAGGGATAGACAAAAGTAAACTATATGATAGGAATGAGGAAACTGGGAGGAAAAAAAACTGGATAGAAAACAGTGAAAAGAGAGAAGAAACGATACATGATGAACAATAAGACATGAAGGAGGTGTAAGTTAGGCCAGAGGGAAGAGTAAAAAGTAACGAGGGAGGAGGAGCAACGAATCTAGCAAGAAAACGCAAGAGAAAGGTGTTTGTAGATACAGATGAAATATAAAGGACTGTTACACACACACACACACACACACACACACACACACACACACACACACACACACACACACACACACACACACACAAACAAACAAACACTATAAAATATCCTGGGCAACAAACCAGCTGGAGTTATTCAACCACAATTACAAAATAGAAACAGCATATTTCCTGCATATCTTGTGTCTCAACTTCCAGAAGGCATTTGACAAAATCTTACATGGAAGAATACTTATTAAACTCAGGGATTCACAGCACAGGGAACAATCTGCAGAACTGGATCAGTGACTCTGGCTCACTGGGAGGAAACAGCGAGTAATCGTAATGGTCAAATATCTGAATGGAGAAGAGTGACGACTGGGTTCCCTCGAAGATCAGTCCTCGGCTTTGCTTCGACTTGTAATACAAGTAAATGATCTTGAATTTGCACTTATATCCACAACTACAGAGTTTATAGATGACATGACATTAGTGACATGTGCAACACCCGTGACTGTCGAAGTATCGAGAGGCCTGGACAGGCTGTCACAGTGGTCGGAAGTGTTCAACGTAGGTAAGAAGGTGTAATATAAAATAAGAGTATAAAACTTATATTTTAACTCTCTTACCGAGACAAAAGAAAAAAAGATCTGGAAGTAGTCATAAACAATGACATGAAATATATTGAGTAAATTAACGCATGTGCAACTACTAAGAGTTTTACTGGGGCAGTGTTTCGCTTCAGTAGTCTTACCAGTAATTAATGATCTGAAATATGCTAAGCAATGTTTCGCTTCAAGTAATAAGGCCAAGATGATGCTTGGCTTCGTAACAAGAAAATTCGAACACAAATCTCATGAAACAATATTAATATTTTACAGTGTTCTTGTCAGCCCATATCTTGAATATCTCGTCCAGTTCTGGTCCCCTGATTACATAAGACACACTGACTAACTAGAGAGGGCACAGAGAAGCGCCACAGAACTCATGCCATCATTAACGAACAAAGCTTATGAAGAAAGACTTAAAACACTCATGTTCTTTCTCGGTAAAGACTTCGAGGACTTATACTAACCTTCAACATATTAAACAAGTGCGATATACTTAAGAAGGCTTTTTCTGAAGTGCAATGGTACGAAACTTTGTGGTACGAGATTTAACAAAAAGCGTAGTTAAGAGTTTCTTTTCAGAGTGGTGGAGCACTGGAATAGTGTCCCCTCGGAGGTTGTAGGCGTTAAATTAATTGACTCTTTCGAGGACGGACGGGACAGACTTCCAAACACAGGAGTCTTCTAGGCAAAGTCCTCACCATACAGTGGCCACCTGTATCTTGGTGCTTGTTCCGAAGCTGCTTAGGATACCTGGTAGTTCACGTCCTACCTAACGCTACCTAATGATACTGTAGTAGTAGTTATAGTAAGCAGTAGAGTTAGTGAATAGCCAATGCATTTCATCCACTCATATCACCCCTACAAATTTCATGCCGCTTGTCCAATACGTTATGATATGGGATTTCCACTGTGTCATGCTGGCAGTGCCCGGAGGGAGAGGATGGAGAGACAGAGAGAGTGAGAGCCTTCTACTGCACTGGCAGTGCCCGGAGGGAGAGGATGGAGAGAGAGAGAGTGAGAGCCTTCTACTGCACTAACCTTGCCACAACCATCTAGATTTAATAAAGATAGTAGTCCTCGGTGTGGACTCTAAAGTCTTCTACTGTCTGTCTTTATCATGTACTCTCTCTCTCTCTCTCTCTCTCTCTCTCTCTCTCTCTCTCTCTCTCTGGAAAACATCATATTTTGAGAACTTTATCGGATCCAAATTTAGTCAAACTTGTTGAAATTAAAAGGGAAAACTCTATGAATTATGAGGAATATGAGAGACTGAAATTATCCAACACAAAGGAATTATTCACCCACCCTATTCATAAGCTCTCTGATTCCTCGATTATCAAGTATAATTGATTATGGCATTTATAAGAGGGTGGGCTGAACTGGGCACATGTTAATGACTTTGTTCACTCATCTGGTTCTTATCGACTACTTTTATTTTTTATCTATGATTCTGTTCAGTTTAATTTCTGGATTGATAAAGCCCCTGGTGGGAGAAGCGACTCCTTAACAAAGTTACCTCACCTTGTACAAGTGTCTTCGGTACATTTGTCAGTGTTATACACCTTGTAACATGATGCAGCTGAGGTCCCTATTTAGAGCCCCAAGTCCTAGTATCCCGCCATCCTGGTACTCCTGTTAACCGCGTAGAAGGGATCACCGTCTATCCCTAAAAGAATGGCAGACTGCTGTTGTGGGACTATACCTGTGTATCCCCTCTGGCTAACACCATTATTAGGTATCCTCGAAGGGAGACCTTTATAAGTAGTTGCCTGAATTTTTTCCTCTTTTATTTCTTTCTTTTTTATTCTTCCTCCGACTTTTCATTTTCATTTCGTTCATAACACAAAAATACCTCATCTGACGGACTTCAAATTTTCAACACTAGTTTATGGAAGTGAGAACAAGATTCACGCAGCATGTGCTGGTGCCCCATACCTGGAGGGTGTTCCGGGGGTCAACGCCCCCTCTGCCCGGACCATGACCAGGCCTTGACCCAAGTTGTTGAACCCATCCAAGAATCTTGTTTTTGGGTCGATAACTTTCAACAAACTTCCGCTGCTTGGCTTAAAATTCTCGGAAAAGGTTCTTCTTGATTCGACAACGGCGAAGAGTGGAACTAAACTAAGTATGTGCACATTTACCACCTTTGTGAAAAACACTTTATTTTTGTATTACGGTAAAATCACGTTAAATAAATCTGAGTCTACCTGTGCAGCACGGCTTTAATTTTTTGGTTGAAATATCTTATTGACAGAGTAGTTCCCATTACGTTTGGTGTGTGTGTGTGTGTGGTGTGTGCTTGTGCAGATTTGTTAATATACTAAATTAGTTTAAAAATTACTCAAAATAGTTGCATTCTGTGTGATAACAGGAGAATGCCTCTTCTGATCGCCTTCAAATACAAGGTTCGTATTGTTATTGGGTTGTATAAGTCCCAGCTTGGCCACTTAAATAAATAACACTTATTTCTGTTCAATGCCTAAAGAATGCCTCATCTTATTAACTTCAAAATATTAGCGCTGATGTCTTCCATAAGAAGGACGACACCCTTTAAGTTTATTCAGTGTCGTACCTGGCGTATACCTGTTGGGTATTCCGAGGATCAACGCCTCGATGACTCAAGTCATGGCTTATATGTCATGAATCAAGACGAGGATAGTTTGTAATACCCTTCCCAGTGCTCACTACCTGCACGTAAGATAAGGGTAGTGTGCAATACCCTTCCCAGTGCTCACTACCTGCACGTAAGATAAGGGTAGTGTGCAATACCCTTCCCAGTCCTCACTACCTGCACGTAAGATAAGGGTAGTGTGCAATACCCTTCCCAGTCCTCACTACCTGCACGTAAGATAAGGGTAGTGTGCAATACCCTTCCCAGTCCTCACTACCTGCACGTAAGATAAGAGTAGTGTGCAATACCCTTCCCAGTCCTCACTACCTGCACGTAAGATGAGGGTAGTGTGCAGTACCCTTCCCAGTCCTCACTACCTGCACGTAAGATAAGGGTAGCGTGCAATACCCTTCCCAGTCCTCACTACCTGCACGTAAGATGAAGGTAGTGTGATACCCTTCCCAGTCCTCACTACCTGCACGTAAGATGAGGGTAGTGTGCATACTCTTCCCAGTCCTCACTACCTGCACGTAAGATAAGGGTAGTGTGCAATACCCTTCCCAGTCCTCACTACCTGCACGTAAGATGAAGGTAGTGTGTAATACCCTTCCCAGTCCTCACTACCTGCACGTAAGATAAGGGTAGTGTGTAATACCCTTCCCAGTCCTCACTACCTGCACGTAAGATAAGGGTAGTGTGCAATACTCTTCCCAGTCCTCACTACCTGCACGTAAGATAAGGGTAGTGTGCAATACCCTTCCCAGTGCTCACTACCTGCACGTAAGATAAGGGTAGTGTGCAGTACCCTTCCCAGTCCTCACTACCTGCACGTAAGATAAGGGTAGTGTGCAGTACCCTTCCCAGTCCTCACTACCTGCACGTAAGATGAGGGTAGTGTGCAGTACCCTTCCCAGTGCTCACTACCTGCACGTAAGATAAGGGTAGCGTGCAATACCCTTCCCAGTCCTCACTACCTGCACGTAAGATAAGGGTAGCGTGCAATACCCTTCCCAGTCCTCACTACCTGCACGTAAGATGAAGGTAGTGTGTAATACCCTTCCCAGTCCTCACTACCTGCACGTAAGATAAGGGTAGTGTGTAATACCCTTCCCAGTCCTCACTACCTGCACGTAAGATAAGGGTAGTGTGCAATACTCTTCCCAGTCCTCACTACCTGCACGTAAGATAAGGGTAGTGTGCAATACCCTTCCCAGTGCTCACTACCTGCACGTAAGATAAGGGTAGTGTGCAATACCCTTCCCAGTGCTCACTACCTGCACGTAAGATAAGGGTAGTGTGCAATACTCTTCCCAGTCCTCACTACCTGCACGTAAGATAAGGGTAGTGTGCAATACCCTTCCCAGTGCTCACTACCTGCACGTAAGATAAGGGTAGTGTGCAGTACCCTTCCCAGTGCTCACTACCTGCACGTAAGGTGAGGGTAGTGTGCAGTACCCTTCCCAGTGCTCACTACCTGCACGTAAGGTGAGGGTAGTGTGCAGTACCCTTCCCAGTGCTCACTACCTGCACGTAAGGTGAGGGTAGTGTGCAGTACCCTTCCCAGTGCTCACTACCTGCACGTAAGGTGAGGGTAGTGTGCAGTACCCTTCCCAGTGCTCACTACCTGCACGTAAAATTCAAGAGGCCGAAAATTCCGCTTCGCCAGCGCCAACTCCATTTTCGTTAAAGTTTGGCGACAAAAATTCAACTTTGACTGCTTCAGTTTGGCTCCAGGCGAGCCTGGGGCGAGAGATTAAGCAACCTGCAGTGAAGTTGCCAAAATTTGTAAACTAATTATCTGAAAAGAAGCCTCCAACCTTAAGGAAATTTCTAATTGTTGACAGAAGTTGAGCTCAGGATAGTGAGTGACTCCGAGCAGCTGAAGCAAGATAAGGTGACACCTGAAACTCTCCTTTGGCACTCCTTATGTTTCCTGAGAGCTGAATGTTTCATAGATTTCCTCCTCCTTTTCCTTTACCTCTTCTTTTTCTTCCTCCTCATTTTTCTCCTCTTCCTTTTCCTCCTCATTTTCCTATCTTCCTTTTCCTCCTCCTCATGTTCCTCTTCCTCATTTTCCTCTTCCTCATTTTCCTACGCCTCTTGTTGCATACAATGATAAGCAGTACCGACAAGATAATAAATTAGACACATGTGCAAAGTCTGGGTATCTGGGACGAAACGTCTACAAAGTAACGATACCCAGACGTTCCATATGTGTCTAATTCCTCCTCTTCCTCTTAAGAACATAAGAAAGAGGGAGCACTGCAGCAGACCTACTGGCTCATGGCTCATACGAGGCAGGTCCAACTCACACCCACCCACACCCACTCAAGTATTTATCTGACCCACTTTTAAAACTACCCAAGGTTTCAGCTTCAATAACGGTACTCGGGAGTTTGTTCCATTCATCCACAACTCTATTACCAAGTCAGTGATTTCCTATATCTTTTCTAAATCCAAACTTTTCCAACTTGAAACCATTGCCGCGAGTCCTCTCTTGGTTAGATATTTTTAGCACATTATTTACATTCCCTTTATTTAGTCCCGTTTTCCATTTATACATCTCCTCCTCCTCCTCCTCCTCTTCTTCCACTTTTTCCCCTCCGCTATATGATTGTTATATTCATGGGGAGACGCTAAACCCTCACGGCGGGAGGCAATCATGCTTGATCCAAGGAAAAAAATCCAGTTTCTTGAATCAAGAGTCCTTCACCGGCATCAAGGTACCTCGTTGATGGAGAGACTGTATATAGCACAGCATCAATATATACTCACTAACGAAGAATATATATACCAAGATGTGTACATTTCTCAGTGAAAATACGCTCAGAGAGCGCTTTAGTCTTATAGTGGCAAAATTTCCCTTTCATTAAAGACACTTTTTATTTAAACAAAGTTTCGCCCACTAGGGTTTTATTTAGTGGTATATATAAACCTAGTGGTATGATGACAAAGTTGATCCCATGAATCAGAAATCTTCCCTATGAGGATAGACTGAGGGCCCTGAATCTACACTCTCTAGAAAGGCGCAGAACTTTTTTTTATATTTTATTTAAAAACACAAGGTATATTACACATAAAGCAAAACAACATTGATCCATAGGTTTGCCAACCACAAAAACAATACATACGAACTGTTGGACAAACTCTATATAATATATACATATGATAAGGACAACTTTAATACCAACAACCTACCCCAGAAAACCTACGCACATCAGTACATACAAAACTATTCTTACTCAAAAGGTATTTCCCTAGTGTACACATATTTAAATTTGAAAGCCATATAATACAAAAGAAACATAACCTTACTGATACATAGTTGGACAAAAAGCTTTTAACATGTGACACGAGATGACAGTGGCCAGAAACCAGGTCACTACATCTACATTACTTTACAACAGTGAACACACTACTTAAACAATCCACTACTCCATGCCATCCTTCACATATAACTTTTTGCAAGATACAAAAAATAAGACATGAAAGTGAAAGCCCCTTTCACACTGTAATAGCTACACCATGCAAAGTGCCCCTCACCTTTCCCCTCCCCACTATCCTAATTTGTTTATTACATTTTCATTTAAAACTTTTGGTACAACATATGGTAAGGATACCAACTCAACAAAACGAACCTGTATACATATGCTACCTATAAACTCAAGAATTTATGTACATAGGGGCTGAACAAAACCCCAAAAATTCACAGGGCACGTAACACTGAACATTGATCAGCCCCCAAAAAAATTTGAAATAAAATTACACAATTACAAACAATAAACTTCACAATATAACAAAAACCAACGTCAGTAGGACGCAAGGACAGTCACCTGCCCTTCTGCCACTAAAAACACAAAAGCCCTGTTCATACAAGGCCAAAATACAAAAAACTCTATCCAAAGAAAAAATAAGAAATATGAAAAATGTAACACAGCTAACAGGAGCCGTCACACGGCCCTGTAACCCTAAACCAGAAAACAGGCTCCAACAAAAGAGAACATACGATAAAAATACATACAAAATCAAAATATATTTGTATATTATCGAAAATTTATATGACCAGCAACATACATGTTACTGTCCAAGAAAACTTTACATACAGATCATGTGCCTCACAAAAACCATGATCCTCTCCCGACATCAGGCCTCAAAACCCTGAAGTCGACAAAATCAGGCATGCTATCTGAAAAACCCAGAAATAACCCCCAAGCACTCGAACCTGTTCCGTGGAAAGCCACCCATGCATATCCCCTCAACTACCCTCTATAAGAGCTCCCCCATCTCCTGTCTCAAAACACAAGTCGTCACACCCCTGGCATCCTCTGTCATAACCCCCCCATGTCCACCATCCTTCCCCCCCACACTCCCCCTCCTATCCTCACACACATGCCCCCTCGGCCAGCCCCTTTCGTACCCACCCCGTCAAACACCCAGTAACACCTCCACCATCAAACTCTTATAACCCCCAGAGAATGCTGAATCCCACATCCCACTGTAAAGTTCCCTATTCCTACATTTTGTTCTATAAAACACAGCAGCTAAGGCCCTAACCCTATGCTCACCTGTCTCCTCCCTCATGCCCCAAGATACAAACAAGTAATCTGACACCAAATACAAAACAGTCCGCTGTACCTCCCTTTCCACCCCACCCCACATCAAACCCTAATGCCTGCCAAGTCGAAAGCCCCCCACCCTGCGTATCACACATCCAAACCATTTCCTTACCCTTCCCAAACCCCTACAAAAGTAGACCGCGTGATATGCCGTATCTTCATCCCCACACCTATCACAAGACGCCCCCGTTCCTATCCTCATGTGATACAACACCTCCTTAGATGCCATGACCCCCATCAAAAACCTATACACCAATTCCCAAACCCGGGGTTTTAACCACAACTTCTGCAACCCCTTCCAAATCCCCACCCAATCATACATCGGGTAAATCGTAACCCCTTGCAAAATGTTGCCCTGCACCCCATCCCCTTTCTAACAGGCTCGCTGTCATCCTCTGGGGCTCTCGGACCACCATGAGTCGCCTCAACAAGCCTTCACATACACTCAGATCCTTCCCCCTCCACCACTTTCTTACCTCCTGCATGACTAAACCCACCAGTCTCCATCTCACCCCTCCCACCCGTACATATCGATGCCTAACATAAATACTCTGCAACCTTTGCAACAGAGGTATGAGACCCAACCCTCCCTGCCGTACACTCGTCATAACCACCTCCTTGCTTAACCATGCCCTCCCATACCCCCAGATATAACGTAAAGCCCGCCTTTGAAGATCCCTCACATCCTCAATCCCAATGGGATAAACCGCCGCAAAATACCATAGTTTTCTATACACCAGAGCGTTCACTATGACCACTCTCTGATGCAGCGTTGCATCCCGAGGCCTCCTCCCTCCCATGTGCCTCACCGCCTCCCTCACCACCGCATTCGCTGACCTAGCTGCACTCGTATCCGCCTTGTAGATTACCCAGCAAATCTTCATCTGATCAACCACAGTCCACCCATACCCACATCCCAACACCCCCCCAATAGTAATTTGGACTTCGCCCAATTAACCCTCAGCCCCGAAGCTGTCGCAAAAAACCCATGATACGCCCCACACTGTCGAGCCTCTCTCCATCCCTGACTAAAACCATCGTATCGTCCAAGAACCCTACGATCCCCACATCCCCGCTCCTCCCCCTTCTCTCCCCACCCCACCGAGATCAACCTATAAAACGGGTCCTGCAGACACATGAACAAAATTTGAGACAGGGGACACCCGTCTCAAACCTCGTCCCATTGGTACCACAGCCCCCACCCTCCCATTGACCTGCACCCTGATCTTGGCCTCCCCATACAAAGTCCCTACTCACCGTACAATCTCCTCCCCAAAACCCTGGCTCAGCATGACCTCAAACAACATACCCCTCTCAACGCTATTGTACGCTGCCTTCCAATCAATACCTAAACCCCCTCCCCCTTCTCCACATATATATATGATTTAAAAAAAAAGTTGATAAATGACACTTGTGCAATTCTTGGTTGTTTATTTGTGGGAAAAGTTTCGCCAACCAGTGGCGTCATCTGTCCAATACAGAAAACAATGGTGGAAGATGATGAGTTTGAAGTAATCATTCCTTGACTGATGGACTGAACTCATCGACTCTTGGGTGAGAGACTGATCACTGGTCATTAATTTTTGAAAAGTTGTATGCTTCTTAAATGAGATTAGTTAATTCTTATGTATTTTCATGTTCTGAATCCAAATATCACCTTGAAAAATGTTTATTGGTTATAGGTTTAAAGATACGAGATATGTAATATTTGATTATTTTATTATAACGTACAATATGTGTCAGTATGTTTTAAACTCTAATCCGTACCTACTCTCTGCCTTTTTGCTTGACGCTTATAGTGGCCTGAAGAATCATCTTTTACCAATGTCCAGCAATAGTCTGCAAGCATTCATGTGCCCCATGATGGTTGAAATATCTTGGTGAAACCTTTCACAATGTTCGTCACTAACTGCCCCACAGTTCGCTGGAAAAAAGTTTAAATGTGAGTCCAAAAAGTGGATTTTAAGTGACATGTTACATCCCATGTTCTTGTAAACCTTGATGAGGTTTTCCACCAATTCTTCATAGTTGCCTTCTCTTCTGTTTCACCACTAACTTGAATGCTTCCCCAGCAACTTTCTCCTCCCCGTGAAGGTCTGATTCAAAGTCACCATCTTGAAGAAGCTCTTGAATCTGAGGACCATTGAAGACTCCCTCTCTTATCTTAGCGTCGCTCAGTGAGGGGATTTTTGATGTTAAATACTTTAATCCTTGACCGAATTTGTCCATAGATTTTACAAATTTTGTCATGAACTCCAGTTTTATGTAGTAGTTATAGCAAAATTTTGTTTGGTTCAATGAGAGGTGGATGTTGAACACTTTTCATCCCAGACTCCAATGATTGACGAGGTGGCCAGTCTCTCCTGATGTAGTGGCAACCTCTTGCACGCTGTCCCATTCACATACAAAGCAGCAGTACTTTGTGTATCCGCCCTGCAAGCCCATCACAATTGCAACAACCTTTAAGTCACCACAGAGCTGCAATTAATGTTCATCATATTTCATGAATTGCAACATATGCTTTATATTCTCATAAGTTTCTTTCATATGTGTTGCATAGCCCACAGGAACTGATGGTTTACTATTGCCGTTATGCAGCACGACAACTTCCAGACTCGTTTTTGATGAATCTATGAACAGCCTCCAGTGACTGGGTTCGTAGTCGATGCCAAGTGCTTCCATCAGATCAATAATATTGTTGCAGGACACTAAATCACCTTCTGGAACAATAATGAAGGTCAGTGAGACTGTGAGTGTGGTAAGAAACACACTGCCTAAGCCTGTTGGAACCTGTTGTGACACGTAGGCAGAATTTACCTCCAACGTCGTCTTCGCTCTGCTGCCCTTTCTTTACCTTCCCTTCTTGTTGATGGACCCTCCTTTCATCCTGACTCTCTCATTGACTTTTTGACAGCAACTGATTTACTACACAAACTCTGAAGATTATACCTCTAGCACTCCCCTCAGTCCCTTCTACCTCGATCTCTTGCTACCCTCTATCCCTGCACTATCCACTGTCCTGCTGCACTCCATACCCTACTAATCATCCTTCTTCCTCTTACAACTCATTCTCCCTGCATCCTGCCCTACCCTGCTGCGTTGTATGACCCCTGTGGTTTAGCGCTTCTTTTTTATTATAATAATAATGTGACACGTAGGTGTATATTGAAAAGTAGAGCTAACAATTATAACCATGATATTCATTATGAGTGACCTAAAATTAGTTGGAAATTAGTACTCTGGTCTCGGAAGCATTTTGGTTGTTACCAGTGATACCTCAAACTCCTCGGCTTCCATTGTTCTTCTCTGTACTGGACAGAAGAAGCCACTGGCTGGCGAAACGTTTCCACAGTAAAGATACCCATGTGTTGCACATGTGTCTCATTCAACAGAGGATCATTGTGTGCCGGACTTGCATTGTTCGTTCTTATGTGTTTGTTCGCAGTACTCAGCATCTCCAGTCGTGGTCAGGCGAGGGAGGCAGTGGATGGGCGATTAGAGGAGAGCATCAAACATACATATACAAAGACTTTCTTGCTTTTGACCGTTGGTGACTGTGTTGGCATGGCTCTGGCGAGAATGACCAGTGGGACTGGTTCATGGTGGTATTGGTATACCTGGAGAGGGTTTCGGGGGTCAACGCCCCCGCGGCCCGGTCAGTGGTGGGTAAAAAAACAAACGTCTTTTAAGATCCACAGCAAAAGAGGATGTAGGATATATATATATATATATATATATATATATATATATATATATATATATATATATATATATATATATATATAGGTAGTAGGTTGGTAGACAGCAACCACCCAGGGAGGTACTACGTCCTGCCAGGTGACTGTGAAACAGAAACCTGAAACTGTTTGACATGATGGTAGGATTGCTGGTGTCCTTTTTCTGTCTCATAAACACGCTGGATAACAGGTATATCTAGCTACTTCTACTTACACTTTAGGTCACACAACACTGGCATGCACATGCATATATATACATACACACATCTAGGTTTTTCTTCTTTTTCTTAATAGCTCTTGTTCTTTTTATTTTCTCTATTGTCCATGGGGAAGTGGAAAAGAATCTTTCCTCCGTAAGCAATGCGTGTCGTATAGGCGACTAAAATGCCGGGAGCAATGGGCTAGTAACCCCTTCTCCTGTAAAAATTTACTAAAAAAGAGAAGAAGAAAAACTTTATAAAATTGGGTTGTTTGAATGTGCGTGGATGTAGTGCGGATGATAAGAAAGAGATGATTGCCGATGTCATGAATGAAAAGAAGTTGGATGTCCTGGCCCTAAGCGAAACAAAGCTGAAGGGGGTGGGCGAGTTTCAGTGGGGAGAAATAAATGGGATTAAGTCAGGAGTATCTGAGAGAGTTAGAGCTAAGGAAGGGGGAGCAATAATGTTGAAGGATCAGTTATGGAAGGAAAAGAGGGAATATGAATGTGTAAATTCAAGGATTATGTGGATTAAAAAAGGGTCGGATGCGAAAAGTGGGTCATAATAAGCGTGTATGCACCTGGAGAAGAGAG
>WNWK01028591.1:0-25224 GCA_009830355.1 Cherax destructor | reverse complement strand
CACAATACTCTCAGCACAGAACTAGCACACACAGCACAATACTTCCAGCACAGAACTAGCACAAAAGCACAATACTCTCAGAACAGAACTACATATACAGCACACAATACAGTGGTCCCTCGGTTGCATCTCCAAACTCGAACATTTATGTAAGTGTATTTTCGTAAGTGCTGTTGCAAGTGTTTTTTTGGGGTCTGAAATAGACTAACCTATGCGACATTATTTCTTAAGGAAGTAAATTGCCTGCAATGGCACTTGAGCAGCATTCTGGAACAAATTTTCGGCGAAAACCAAGGACCACTGTACCTCAGCACAGAACTAGCACACACAATACTCTCAGCACAGAACTAGCACACACGCACAATACTCTCAGCACACACAATACTCTCAGTACAGAACTAGCACACATGCACAATACTCTCAGCACACACAACACAATACTCTCAGCACAGAACTAGCACACACAACACAATACTCTCAGCACAGAACTAGCACACACAACACAATACTCTCACACCAAGTTAAATAACCAACATCAGAATCATCTACAAATTACATTTGCAAAACAATACAAAACTTACTGTAAGTTCTATGTGTATTCACTTCTTCATTGGGCAGTAGGGTAGATGTCACCACTTATCACAGGCAACACTGGAGATGTTGCATATACTTGTGTTTCTCATAGCGTTGCCTGGTGTGTTTCTGCAGGTGGAAGCTGTGTGTCGGCAGGGTACACTCCAACAGTTTTACAATTTGCTGGAATCTGCGAAAGAGAAGGAATGGGTGCGATTTCTAACACAGTCGATGACTCTGATACTCTGGGAAGCTCTTGAATTCCTGCAGGATTTTTCTTTGATAAAAATGATATAGATATGTGTGAAGGGTTGCTGTGATCTTCTGTTAACTTGTTGAAGAGAAAAGGGTTTCTGGTGATGGTGCCTCCTTACGATCCACCATTGTCTTACTTGATGACAGTTGGTCATTCAACAATATATTTTCCTGGGATCATAAGTTCAAACTCTGAACTGTCAGCTCCTCGAGGGCGATTAACAGTGGCACTGATGAGTGAACTGGGGACAACATCTTATTTCTTGCCATTACATCATCTTCTGATATTCCATTCACTTTCACCTTGACGAAAAACATGGCAGCTGCATTAGGTAGGCAGCAAATTCACAAATATTGATCTTAGCGACAATTTCACAGTTGCCAAAATCAACCATGTATAAGTCTACACAATTGGCATCAACCTTCTTGACCTGGGCGCGATACCACGCTCCGTCGCTCACTACAAAGCCACACACCATCTCTCCAACTTGAACATCACGCACTCTACATCCTTAAAAAAAAAAAAATACATTTCTTACATAATACATGAGTGCCATTATCACTTTTTCATTGCAAATTTGTATTAAATCTTCCAATCAATAATGCCTTGCTACTTATAACTCAACTTGTAGAGAAAATTCCCACTTGAAACTAGATTTTTAAAAACCATTTACTTTGGGACCCCGGTGTTCGGGGATTTTTCGTTCCAGAATGCTGTTCATGCCATTACTAAACGAATTTATTCCCATAAGGAATAATGTAAAGTAGACTACTCCTTTTAGACCCCAAAAATACACTTAAAAAAACATTTAAAAAATACACTTCATAAAAAGGGGGAGTTTGAAGGAGACGAATACCGGGGTCCACTGTATACATTTGAATACTAATTTTCTAAAAATATAAGCATTAATCAAGTGCTTGAGAAAAAAAGTAACATGCAGTGGACTTAGTCAATTGCACTGAACATTTCTGTTATATTGAGGTCTTACTATCAAATACATTTACAAAGAAGGTATGTACACAAGTATTATAAGGATGGGTAAACACACTGTTTACGTCCCACATGGAAGTGCCTATAATGATGCTTGCTCCTTATAAATACAGTTCTTAAATAGTGTGTAAGCATTAGTATTATTCTGCCTGAAACACACAGCTTGTCAGTGACTTTTTTTTGTGCCAAAAAATATTTTATATTATTTTTTTTTATTAACACATCGGCCGTTTCCCACCAAGGCAGGGTGGCCCGAAAAAGAAAACTTTCATCATCATTCACTCCATCACTGTCTTGCCAGAGGCGTGTTTACACTAGTTATAAAACTGCAACATTAACACCCCTCCTTCAGAGTGCTGGCACTGTACTTCTCATCTCCAGGAATCAAGTCTGGCCTGCCAGTTTCTCTGAATCCCTTCATAAATGTTACCTTGCTCACACTCCAACAGCACGTTGAGTCCTATATTTTGTATATTGCAGAAAGAAATAAAGTTTGTCTCTTTAACCTTTGACTGTTTCTGCGTATATACAGTAGACCCTCATTTAGCACGACTTTATGTTGCGCGTTTTGGGTATTAGCGATTGAAGAATTGCGGCACATTTTTATCTAACACGACGTAAACCTTATTTACGCGATTCGCTGGAGGGGAAAAATTTTGAGCCGCGGTCGCCTGCAGTGGTTAAACCATTGAGTCAGTGGGGGTCCTACTAAGGGTGGCTATGAGCCACAACAAGTGTTTAATGCTGACGAGACAGGTGTTTTCTGGAAGAAAATGCCAACATGAACTTATATCAGTCAGCAAGAGAAAAGTGCACCAGGCTTCAAGACAGCAAAGGATCGCTTCACCTTGCTCCTTTTGGGTAATGCATCAGGTGATTTCAAGTGTAAGCCCATGGTTATTTACCGCTGTAAGAATCCTCATGCTTTGGGGAAAAAGGGAATTGTTTTTCCTTCGAAAACTAAGTTTATTCAGGTATACAGAGATAGTTACATTGATTATCATACATAGCAGCATATGTGTAGAGAACCTAGGATAACCCAAAGTGTTATCCTAGAGAACCTAGAATAACCCAAAGTGTTATCCTAGAGAACCTAGGATAACCCAGTGTTATCCTAGAGAACCTAGGATAACCCAAAGTTTGGGTTATCCTAGGTTCTCTAAACATATGCTGCTATGTATGATAATCTTTGTAACTGTATCTGTGTATACCTGAATAAACTTACTTACAGTTTGTGGGAAGAAAAAACAAATAACCATTCCCTCAAGCGGCCGGTGCTAATGTTGTGGAACAGCTGGGGAGACCACCCGCCTTCCCATGCTACCCCCAACAACACCCCACCATCCCAGCATTCGTATTCCATACGCGTCAAGCCAGCTGTGTTTGTCAAGAATAAGAGAGTTAATTGTGTTTTGATCTTTAAATTACTATATCTTGTATCTGCCAAGCAATCATGTCACCCAGTAGGCATACCAGTGTTGCTCAAAGTGGCAAGAAAATGTTTAAGCATTTATAAAGTCTTAGAATTAACGAAGAAAAAGATATTAGACAAGACATAACCTGTGGCTGTAATGAAGTGTTACTTTGTACACATAAAAAGATGTAAACATAAGTTTGTGTGACTAACTTACTGACTGACTGGACTGACTTACTGAATGACTTGACTGACTGACTGACTGAATGACTTGACTGACTGACTTACTGAATGACTTGACTGACTGACTTACTGAATGACTTGACTGACTGACTTACTGAATGACTTGACTGACTGACTTACTGAATGACTTGACTGACTGACTTACTGAATGACTTGACTGACTGACTTACTGAATGACTTGACTGACTGACTTACTGAATGACTTGACTGACTGACTTACTGAATGACTTGACTGACTGACTTACTGAATGTCTTGACTGACTTACTGAATGTCTTGAATGACTTACTGAATGACTTGACTAACTTACTGAATGTCTTGACTAACTTACCGAATGTCTTGACTGACTTACTGAATGTCTTGACTGACTTACTGAATGTCTTGACTGACTTACTGAATGTCTTGACTGACTTACTGAATGACTTGACTGACTTAATGAATGACTTGACCGACTTAATGAATGACTTGACTGACTTACTGAATGACTTGACTGACTTACTGAATGACTTCATTAAAGTTAGACACACTCAGTACAACCATCGACTTCAGTTCAAGAATCTCTACT
The DNA here is from genome assembly GCA_009830355.1 of Cherax destructor. NCBI lineage: Eukaryota > Metazoa > Arthropoda > Malacostraca > Decapoda > Parastacidae > Cherax > Cherax destructor. The sequence continues at coordinate 21,185 of WNWK01028591.1, read as the reverse complement.
ATCCACCTCAGCCCAGTAGGGCCACAGCATAACTCTCCACTCTCTTCACAATCATCCACAAACATCAGCACCCACAATTTAAGGTAAATACTATTATTTCTGTTACATTTGTAGTCTTAAGCAGTAAAAACAACATAATACATCACGATAATGAACTACAATTACATATTCTCTTTTATATTTGTAAGATCTGTTGGTCTAAAAAAAACTTGTTTGGCTTTTTGGGGACTCTCAGGACCGTAACCCTATTTTTCCCATAAGTTCTTTTAATTATCTAACACGATTTTACCTAACACGATGTTTTCAGGACCGTAACTACCGTGCAAAATGAGGGTCTACTGTATACGCCTTACGAGCCACTGTTTCAGACGCATATACAGTGGTCCCTCGGTTTTCGCCGAAAATTTGTTCCAGAATGCTGCTCAAGTGCCATTACCGAACGAATTTACTTCTTTAACCCTTTGACTGTTTCGGACGTATATTTACGTCTTACGAGCCAATGTTTCGGACGTATTTATACGCCTAAATTCTAGCGGCTTCAAATGAAGCGGGAGAAAGCTGATAGGCCTACATGTGAGAGAATGGGTCTGCGTGGTGGGTGTGCGCAGTATGAAAAAAATCGGGGACCCAGTGGTGCATTGTGGGAGCGCCATGTTTGTAGTCCTTGTTCACCATGCCTGGCGGTAAGAAGTACCTCACTCCCGGCGAATTGGAGGCCTTTCTTCCCAAGTGATAGTTCTAACAGCGATGGAAGTGCCAGTGAAAGTGAATTCCATGGTTTTCAAGAGGGTGTGACCGAAAGCAGTGCCCAGGATAACATAATTAGTGATGAAAACCCAGATGACCCACAGCCTTCCACCTCTGGTGCTGGGCCGTCTCATTCACGTTCACCTGTACGAGAACGAAAGAGGAAACTATTTCCCGTGTAGAAGACTCTGATGTGAGCAGTGTAAGTGATGATGACAGTGATTTCAAAGCTATTGAAAGCAGTTCTAGTGGCGACAGTGAGGGAGATTATTCTCCAGTGAAGCGGCAGTATGTACGACGCAGCATGCGTTCTGGTAGTGTGCCATATGCTATTCCAAGGAAAAGGAGTAAATCTCGGAGTACATCTCTTGGCCCTACACCACGAATTGATAGTGAAGATGACGATATTGTTACAATGGGGATGCGAAGTGCGTGGGGCAGGTGGTGGTAGTGGTGGTGTTGGCAGTGGCATGAGTCATGTGCCACCACGAGCGGGCCACGCTGCTACCCACGCTGCTAACTCAGCACAACCACCATCAACCACCCCCACACTTCCACAACCTGCACAACCACAACCTGCACAGCCACAACCTGCACAACCACAACCTGCACAACCACAACCTGCACAGCCACAACCTGCACAACCACAACCTGCACAACCACAACCACCTGTCAATATCCAGTACGCACCAGCAGACCGCATCTGGGATTGGCAGCAAGGTGACAATTTTGTTCCCAATCCCCATGACTTTGATGAAGCACAAAGTGGAATACGGCCATCGTGTACACTTGGGAACAATGCTACTGAACTGGAATGCTTTCAGTTATTCTTCGATGAACCCCTGATGGACATTATTGTCAGGGAAAGCAACACATACTATGAGTACACCATGGCAAACACATTTCTTTCACCAAATTCACGGCTACACCAGTGGAAGGACACAACTGTGGCAGAGATGTACTTGTTCTTTGCCACAATAATGCTTATGCCACATGTTTATAAGCACACTGTCACCACATACTGGTCGACAGAACGCCTGATTTCAACCCCAGGTTTTAGTGATATTATACCAGTGAATCGTTTTTGATACTGTTGCGTATGCTTCACTTTTCTGATAAAACCAGGCCTGACAGAAACGACAGGTTATATAAGATAAGGAATGTGTTCATGTACCTGAAACAAAAGTGTTGTATGTATTTTTATCCCTTCAGGAAGCTTGTTATTGATGAGTCTTTGATTTTGTTCAAAGGCAGACTGTCGTTCAAGCAGTATATACCAAGCAAGAGGAAACGCTTTGGTATAAAGTTATTTGTACTGTGTGATTGCAAAAGTGGTCTGGTTCTGGATCTAATTGTGTACACTGGCAGTAATACATTGAGAGATACCATAAAGTTATTGGGTATCTCTGGTGATGTGGTTAGAACAATGATGGAACCATATCTTGGTAAGGGGCATATATTATATACTGATAACTGGTACACGAGCCCTTTACTCAGTGATTTCTTGCGAGTGAACATGACAGACTTGTGTGGCACAGTGCGTGCAAATCGTAAACATATGCCTAGGTTTGCGCTGGCACTCGTAGAGGTGAAGTGCAGGTGTTTGCTGCCAATGATATCATGGCATTTCGGTGGCAAGACAAACGTGATGTCACATTGTTGACATCAGTTCACAGACATGAAATGGTAGACAGTGGAAGACAGAATAGAGAGACCAATGAACCCATTCTAAAACCTGCAGCTGTGATGGACTACAACCTCAATATGCGCTTAGTGGACAAATGTGACATGCAGATTGGGTTTGCTGATTGTGTACGCAAAAGTTATAAGTGGTACATAAAACTCTTTTTCCATCTTCTTGACATTTCCATGCTGAATGCTTATAACATGTACAAGTTGAAGACCAACAACAAACCCAAATATGGTGAATTTTGTTTGTCAGTCATCAGACAAATAATATTCAAGTACCAAGGAGCAACACCTGCAATAGACCAGCGCCACGAAATTATCAACACATGCCCTCTCGTATGAGGCCTGGTGATCACTACCCTATACAAGTGCCTGCTACTACCTCAAGAAAAATGCTCAGAAGAGGTGTTTTGTCTGTAAACATTCCACAAAACGCCCACAAACACGCAGAGACACTCGTTTTATGTGTGAGGTGTAAAGTACCACTGTGCTTATACCCATGTTTCAAAGAGTTCCACAAGCTGCAGGAGTTCTAGGAAAGTGTTCAGTGAGTGTACATATGTATATATATTATAGAACAATAGTAATGAACATTTTTGTCGTTGTTTGTTTGTGTAAACAAGTTTTGTAAACAATATAAACATACCATTGTTTGTGAAGTTATTGTGGTGCAAACAACGAGTGTATATATATACATTGCACCTTACTGTGGTCTCACAGGCCACATAAGTTACATAAAAAAAGAAAATAGTGAAAAAAACAAGAAATCTACGAATGGAAGTAAACAGAAGTTTACCGAGTCAGCGGAATTTCCCCATGTTGCCATACGCAGCTCAAATTGTGCCAACTTACGCCTCCATATCTCGGTAAGTACTGATGGCAAAAAAATTTTTTTAGGCTTAAAACAATCAGCAAAATAATCCTAACATTTTGGTAAGAAAAAATAATTTTTTTTTTTTTCGAATATTTCCCGACATAGAATGACAGTTTCAGAAAGGGGTCTCCGACAGTCAAAGGGTTAAGAAATAATGTCACGTAGGTTAGTCTATTTCAGACCCCCAAAAATACACTTGCAACAACACTTACTGAAATAAACTTACATAAATGTTTGAGTTTGGAGATGCACGAAAACCGAAGGACCACTGTATACTCACAAATTATACGGGCTTCAAATGAAGCAGGAGAAAGCTGGTAGGCCCACATATGAGAGAATGGGTCTGTGTGGTCAGTGTGCGCAGTATAAAAAAAATCCTGCAGCACGCAGTGCATAATGAGAAAAAAAACTCAAGACCATTTTTTTGGATTAAAACGCCATCTTTGAGGTGTATTTTCGTATAGTATTTATGGTTGTATTCTCTTTTTTATGGTCTCATTTGATAGAATAGAAAACATACTACAGAAATATACAGTAGACCATCATTTAGCACGAGATTATATTACACGTTACGGGTATTGCACGACTGAAGAATTGCGGCACATTATTATCTAACACAACGTAAAAATGATATTACACGGTTCACGGGAGCGGAAAAATTTTTGAACGCATGGTAGCCCGCGGTGGGTTAAACCATTGAGTCAGTGGGGGTCCTACTGAGGGTGGCTATGAGCCACACCAAGTGCTTAATGCTGACGAGAGAAGTGTTTTCTGGAAGAAAATGCCAACACGAACTTATATCAGTCAGCAAGAGAAAAGTGCACCAGGCTTCAAGACAGCAAAGGATTGCTTCACCTTGCTCCTTTTCGGTAATGCATCAGGTGATTTCAAGTGTAAGCCCAATCCTCGTGCTTAGAGGAAAAGGGAATTTGTTTTTCCTTCCCGCAAAGTGTAAGTTTATTCAGATACACGGGGCCAGGAGCTGAGTCTCAACCCCTGCAACCACAATTAGGTAAGTACAGCTACATTGATTATCATACATAGCAGCATATGTGTAGAGAACTTAGGATAACCCAAATTTGTCAGACAATGGAAATACTAAGTCACTCTGACTTTTTTGGGTTATCCTAGGTTCTCTACACATATGTTGCTATGTATGATAATCTTCGTAACTGTATCTGTGTATACCTGAATAAACTTACTTACAGTTTGCGGGAAGGAAAAACAAATAACCATTCCCACAAGCAGCCTTGTTGTTGTGGTTCAGCGGACACCACCCGCCTTCCCCAGCCACCATGGACCCCACCATCCCAGCATTCGTATGTATTTCATACGCGTCAAAACACAAGTCCTCTGCTACAAGCCAGCTGTGTTTGTGAAGAATGAGAGAGAGTGAATTGTGTTTTGATCTTTAAATTACTATATCTTGTATCTGCCAAGCAATCAAAGTGGCCGTAATGAAGTGTTACTTTGTACACATAGCTTGCTGACTTACTGACTGAATGATTTGACTGACTTACTGACTGAATGACTTGACTGACTGACTGAATGACTTGACTGACTGACTGAATGACTTGACTGACTTACTGAATGATCTGACTTACTGAATGACTTGACTGACTTACTGACTGACTTGACTGACTTACTGACTGACTGACTGACTTGACTGACTGAATGACTTGACTGACTTACTGAATGATCTGACTGACTTACTGAATGACTTGACTGACTTACTGAATGACTTGACTGACTTACTGACTGAATGACTTGACTGACTTACTGACTGAATGACTTGACTGACTTACTGACTGAATGACTTGACTGACTTACTGACTGAATGACTTGACTGACTTACTGACTGAATGACTTGACTGACTTACTGACTGAATGACTTGACTGACTGACTGAATGAACTGACTGACTTGACTTACTAACTGAATGACTTGACTGACTTACTGAATGATCTGACTGACTTACTGAATGATCTGACTGACTTACTGAATGACTTGATTAACTGAATGACTTGACTGACTTACTGAATGATCTGCCTGACTTACTGAATGACTTGATTAACTGAATGACTTGACTGACTTACTGACTGACTTGACTGACTTACTGACTGACTTGACTGACTTACTGACTGACTTGACTGACTTACTGACTGACTTGACTGAATGACTTACTGACTGAATGACTTGACTGACTGACTGAATGATCTGACTGACTTACTGAATGACTTGATTGACTTACTGAATGACTTGACTGACTTACTGAATGACTTGACTGACTTACTGAATGACTTGACTGACTTACTGAATGACTTGACTGACTTACTGAATGGCTTGACTGACTTACCCACAAACACCAGCACCCACAATTTAAGGTAAATACTATTATTTATGTTACATTTGTAGTCTTAAGTAGTAAAAACAACATAATACATCACGATAATGAACTACAATTACATATTCACTTTTATTTTTGTAAGATCTGTTGGTCTAAAAAAAACTTGTTTGGCTTTATGGGGACTCCTAGGAACGTAACCCTATTTTTCCTATAAGTTCTTTTAATTATATAACACGAAATTATCTAACACAACATTTTCAGGAACGTAACTACCGTGCTAAATGACGATCTACTGTAGATGATTTTTATTAGTTTCATGATGAAAACGACCTTGAAATTGAGCTCAAAGTAGGGAAAAAATTTCGATTTTTGCAAATGTTCAAGAGTAAACAAATCATGCCACGCGTCCAATACACATCAATTGGTGAGTCTAATATTCTTTCACAAGTGCACTGATATTATTTATACCATTTTTACAATAATGCAATAGTCTGAATAACAGTAAAAAATCAAAATAGAAAGCAAGAGTAATATAAGAGAGGCCTAAAGACGTGACTAATGAACAGATAACATCTTATTTTACTGACAGGAATGTCTCCATTGTTTATTCTGGACCCTATTTTGAAATTGACAACTTTTTTATTTTGCATGAAATTGGCCAAATTGCCAATTTCTGATCACTTTATTGGGTAGTTGAAATCGGTAAATTGGTGGTTTCTTGTACTCAATCGACAGAACAAATGGAGTTCTAAAGAAATAGCTATGAGTTTGGTCGACTGGAATAATGGAATTGGCCGAAAATAGGGCTCAAAGTCGGCGAAATTGCCGATGCGTATATATCGCCGAGATCACTAACTTCGCGAGAGCGTAACTCCCTAAGTTTTCAATCAAATTTCACACTTTTGGCGTCATTACCATCGGGAAAAGATTCTCTATCATTTCATAAGAAAAAATATTTTTTTTTTTTTTTTAAATTTTGCGACAACAGGAGAGCACTCAGGATTAGGGGTTGTGACAGTCAAAGGGTTAAATCAGAATTGTGGTAAAATAGCAAATAAGGGCACTGAAGTACTTTATGCCTAAAACATACTCTAAAATAGTACTCTATACTTAATTTACTACAATAAAATTAAAGAAATTAAGAAATTAAAATTACAATATACAGTGGACCCCAGGTTTTCGTAAGGCTCCAAACTCAAACAATTATGTAAGTGCTTTTGTAAGTGTATTTTTGGGGGTGTAAAAGAACTAATCTAATTTACATTACTCCTTATGGGAACAAATTCATTTGGTAACGAACAGCATTCTGGAACGAATTAATTATGAAAACCGGGGGTCCACTGTACTCTGAAGATTTTGTCCATTATGTACTATTTTTTTCTTAGAAAAATACATTAAATATATAATTAACATGTAAACTGTGAACCACAAGAAAGAGAGGAAGGGAAGCCAAGGCAGTGAGGGGAAACATGGTCAAACACAATTACCTATACACCAACTCCTTGACTCACCGACACTTTGGGGACCCCCCCTGAACTGTGTTTCACATTCATAATACACTGGACCCCCCGTGTTCGTGATGCTCCAAACTCGAACAATTATGTAAGTGTATTTTTGAGTGCTTTTGTAAGTGTATATTTGGGGGTCTAAAAGGACTAGTCTAATTTACATTATTCCTTATGGGAACAAATTCGTTTGGTAACGGCACTTGAACAGCATTCTGGAATGAATAAATCACGAACACTGGGGGTCCACTGTACAGGAATTCTTCAAGTTACACCTTTTGGACCTTCTCTATTGTGTATAATAATCTTTCTTTCTTTCAACACGTCGGCCGTTTCCCACCGAAGAGGAGTGGCCCAAAAGGAAAAACAAAAGTTTCTCCTTTTACATTTAGTAATATATACAGGAGAAGGGTTATTAGCCCCTTGCTCCCAGCATTTTAGTCGACTCTTACGACACGCATAGCTTACGGAGGAAGAATTCTGTTTCACTTCCCCATGGAGATAAGAGGAAATAAGAACAAGAACTAGTAAGAAAATAGAAGAAAACCCAGAGGGGTGTTAGTTACCATTTTGTCCTAGGCACATGTCGATTAGACACTAGGCCTGTTGTATGTATGTGTGTGTGTGTGTGTGTGTGTGTGTGTGTGTGTGTGTGTGTGTGTGAAACACTTCGAAATGTTTCGGCCCCGCCGGGAATTGAACCCGGGCCCTCCGTGCGTGAAGTGTGTGTGTATATATATGCTTGTACATGAATGTGTAGTGTGACCTAAGTGTAAGTAGAAGTAACAAGACATACATGAAATCTTGCATGTTTATGAGACAGAAAAAAGACACCAGCAATCCTACCATCATGTAAAACAATTACAGGCTTTCGTTTTACACTCACTTGGCAGGACGGTAGTACCTCCCTGGGCGGTTGCTGTCTACCAACCTACTACCTAGGGTGTATAATAATAAGAATATTATACGTGTTTGTAAGTTGAAGACTTAAAGTACAGTGGACCCCTGCCTAACAAGCAAAATTCATTCCAGAACCCTGCTCAAGTGCCATTACTGAACGAATTTACTTCCTTAAGAAATAATGTCAAGTAGGTTAGTCTATTTCAGACCCCCAAAAATACACTTCCACAAGCACTTACAATATTATATTTACATAATTGTACGATTTCTGGGGTGCTTGTTAGGCGGGGGTCCACTGTACAGTGGACCCCCGGTTTACGTACTGCTCCAAACTCGAACAATTATGTAAGTGTATTTTTAGGGGTCTAAAAGGAATAATCTAATTTACATTATTCCTTATGGGAACAAATTCGTTTGGTACCGGCACTTGAACATCATTCTGGAATGAATTAATTACGTAAACCGGGGGTCCACTGTATAAGGAACATTCATTTTTTGTTTTATTCGTGAGGAAGAGCTATACCATTGGGGTTACTTTGCACCTGGGGAAATAATAGACATTCAGGTTTTATCTGAAAAAAGCAGCAGCATTAAGAACCTTGAAAGGTTGAATATAATTGTAGATGAAGATTGAGACACTTATGCAACATATGGGAATCTTTATTAAGGAAACGTTTCATCACACAGTGGCTTCAGTCCAAACGTTTCCTTAATAAAGATTCCCATATGTCGCATAAGTGTCTCAATCTTCAACTTGTCGGTTTTCAAAACCATTTATCACATAATTGTAGAAAACTGCATAAGAAAATCCTACTTAATAGTCTATGTCTAATTGTTAAGTACAGTGGACCCCGGATTACGATGACGTTGGATAACGATAAATTCGGAAGACAATACATTTTTCCGTAAAAATAATGGTTCGGTAAACGATGATCCGCTCGGAAAACATTATTCGTCTTGGACGCGTACACGGCACAACGCTCCATCCAGAGTCAGCGTGCCATTGTTTACCAGCGAGTGAGCGCCACCCCCGCATTCATACCATACATTTTGTCATTATTCCATTGTTTTTAGTGCTTGCAACTGCTAAATAAGCCACCATGGGCCCAAAGAAAGCTCCTAGTGCCAGCCCTGTGGTAAAGGGCTGAGAGGGGAGAATGTCTTATTCAGTGATTCTACGATATGTTATGATACTAAAGCAGCAGGAGTTGATAAGGCTACAGCACCAGCCAGCGATAAAGTGTAGCAAGTAAGCTAAGCGATTAAGCAATAGAAAAATGACATGAAACTTAACTCCTCCAATGTTGTTGGAGTTATATAGGGCGACTGACAACACCGCCGTGTGTCTGGCGGCCATCACTATTTAAGGCATATCTTTCAGTGGCCCTTATACACCCAACAACAAACACACCACCAGTCCTCACATTCGTAATGAAATTTTATTCATTCTAGAGTATATGTCATGTTTCTATGTTATTAATATTGTTTATTATGTCATATTAGATGAATTGTGATAGATAAATAAGCCATAGACTTTATATTAGTGTCATTTTGATGGACTATCTTGTCCTGTCCACACACACACACCCCTGTCGCCGGCACAATTCCAAACATTCGCCAGAAACAGAACTCTCTGGAACACTTTTTTGAGGAACAGGGGTCCAGTGACTCAAGCTGGTCCTAGTGGCATTAAAAAACAAAGAAGGGAAGTAACCCAGGAAGAGGACTTGGTACCTGCAGTGTTAATGGAAGGGGATTCCCCTTTCAAGCACTAGCAACTACTCCTTCCTCTCCCTCCTCCCATCTTCCACACATCAACAACTTTTCAATAAAGGTTAGTGTCTTACTGTTTTATGTACTTTATATCTCATTCTTTTCTGTGTAATTTAATGTGGAAACAATATTTATTTTAATACTTTTGGGTGTCTGGAACGGATTAACTGAATTTCCATTATTTCTTATGGGGAAAATAGATTCGGATTACATTATTTTCGGTTTAAGTTAAGCCCTCTGGAACAGATTAATCACGTAATCTGGGGGTCCACTGTAGTCTTTTAAGTATTAGAATTAGTTTGCCTGAAATACACTGCATGTTAGTGGGTTTCTTTTGTGCCTAACAATGTTTTATTACATTTAAACTACATTATTTTTGTACTGCAAAAAAAAGAATTTAATTTGAATTTGAATGTATATAAACTCAATTATTTCTTGCATTCCCTACAGAGTCCCCAGTTTTATGCACCTGCTCTTACCTCTGTCACAATGTTGCACTAGACATTGCTTCAACTTGTGATACTCAAGAGTAGACTCCTCAGATACTAGTTGAACACACAGTTTGTTGTGCTCATCAACCCACACAGGCAGTACTGCATACTCTTTCTTGTCTTCCAACACAGTCTCTTTGAGGTCTACAGCCCAGAACCTTTCTCTAGTGTCAACATCAACCATACTCTGTAATGATGAAGCTGAGGGTGTTCTCATAACTTCAGAGTACCTGTGGGAACTTGTAGATCTATCTACTTTGCTGGATTCGGTAGCTTCATTGATGCGCTGATAACGTGAGGCTTTTTCTTGAGAAAAATCTTCAAGTTTCTGCTCGAAGTTCTTCTTACATGAAGGAGCATAAGCAAATATGTGCTTATCTTGTAAGCAGAGAGATTCTGTAGGACCAAGCTTCGAGCGAGGCTTGAAAGACGGCCCAAAGTTGGACACGCTGGTGTACCCTTAACATAGTGTAACAAAGGTAGAGCGGTGTACCATGGTCTCAGGATATAGTCAGCCATCACAGTAATTGAACCACTACTTAACAGAGAAACTTTTAAAGACTTGGACTTCTTGCCTATAACCTTGAAGACAATTTTCTCTTCTAGTGTGATCATTTTCTGCAATTCCATCTTAACTTCTGGTTCTACTTCAGAGTGAATCTTAGCTAATACGGCAAAGCCCGGCAACTCAGACAATGGTCCACTGGGAAGTGGTTTAACCCTTTTAACTGTCTTCACGTTACCAAAGTCAATGAAAATTACGTGACTGCTCTCTCCCTCTATTTTATAAATGTATGCTCGATTCCAAAAGTTGTCGGATAAAGAAGTTGCAGCCACTTGGCATCCCACACTTGGTTTAAATTTTTGATCAAAGGGAACACTGGCTAATAACTTGTGTGCTTCAGAATAAAATGCTCTAGCACGAGAGTCATTAACAACAAGTGCAAACTGCTTGTAGCTCTCAACCAGTGTGATGAAGCCTTCATATATTTGATCAGGCTTTAATTCATCAAAAATACAAGGCATATTTAGTAGGGATTCCACCAAGTCAGGAGAGACTGAACCTTCCACTACAGGTGAATAGATATGTGATGATGCACTGCTAGAAAAGTTACTAAACTCTTCTAGCTTTTGTGTACTGCACCCAGACTGTAACTGGCTACTTTCATTAGAATTACTACAGCTGTTAGATGTAACACATGCAGCAATTCGTTTTTCAATAATACCAGTGTTTATTTTCTGGGAGACTGCCAGTGTTTCAGTAGATTCCTTACCAGTATTACTTTTGATTCGTTCCACTGAATTTACACTTTCATGATAGGGGCGTCGGAGAGGCTTGGAAGGTTGTATTTGGTTGAAAGTCCTGATAGGCCTCTGTTCTCTTTCTGAACTAGTAGGTTTCTGTTGCTTCCCTGTACTGGTAGGCGCCTGTTCTCTTTCTGTACTAGTAGGCTTCTGTTCTCTTTCTGTACTAGTAGGCTTCTGTTGCTTCCCTGTACTGGTAGGCTTCTGTTGCTTCCCTGTACTGGTAGGCTCCTGTTCTCTTTCTGTACTAGTAGGCTTCTGTTCTCTTTCTGTACTAGTAGGCTTCTGTTGCTTCCCTGTACTGGTAGACTTCTGTTTCCTCTCTGTTTCAGAGACAAGCACATTACTTCCTTGTGACAGGAGAATATTTTGAAGTGTTTTCACTGTTTGCTGAATATTCAGGTGTCCAGTGGCCCTTTCTTGAAGGGGATCTGACTCCATGCCCCTTTCAAAACTGACATTAGTAGGCAAACAATATTGGTCGCTATGATGCTTATCCTCAAGAAATTCATCCATCTCAATTTGCTGCTTTTCTTCTCTATTTTCATTATGTATCTTTTTTCTCAACTGCTGCAGAAGATATGATAAATCAGTTTCATGTGAGACTAGAGACTTGTGTGTCTGGTTTGAGATGCAGGAGAAAGATGACTTTAATTGTAGGAGACGGTCCCTGTCATCATCCCTCGAGGTATTAGGAGAGTTGGACGGGTCCCTGTTATCATCCCTCAACGTATTCGGAGAGTTGGATGGGTCCCTGTTATCATCCCTCAACATATTTGGAGAGTTGGATGAGTCCCTGTTATCATCCCTCAACATATTTGGAGAGTTAGATAGGTCCCTGTCATCATCCCTCAACGTATTCGGAGAGTTGGATGGGTCCCTGTTATCATCCCTCAACATATTTGGAGAGTTGGATAGGTCCCTGTCATCATCCCTCAACGTATTTGGAGAGTTGGACGGGTCCCTGTCATCATCCCTCAACGTATTCGGAGAGTTGGATGAGTCCCTATTATCATCCCTCAACATATTTGGAGAGCTGGACAGTACTGCTTCCAATAATCTGAAAAAGAAAAAATATACTAGGAAGCTTCTCATACATTAAATTTTTTTTTAACACACTGGCCATCTCCTACCAAGACAGGGTGACCTAAAAAAGAAGAAACACTTTCACCATCACTCACTCTGATACCTTCGATGAGTTCTGAGAATTTTTCTACTCCCAGAGAATGGCCATGGGTCAGGCTCATCTGGTGCTTGCCTGGTCAATCATACTGTTGCTGCTACCCCATATATCCATCACAGTCTGATTGACTTGTCGTGGCAAAAAAGTGCTAACATTGCAGTTGTGGTTGTTGTTGTTGGGGTTTATAGGGCCACTGACAGCATACGCTGTATCGAGCCCTAACACTGCAATTCAGATGACTCTCCAAATTGCAAAAATCCACATGTCTCCTTTAGAGTGAAGACACTATTTCCCACCTTCAGGAATCATGTTTGTCTAATTGGTTTCCCTAAATCCCTTCATAAATGTTCACAGGTTTCTATTTTTTTTTTTTTTTTGACATGTCAGGGTGACCGAAAAAAAGAAGAAACACTTTTATCATCACTCACTATCACCATCTTGCCAGTGACATGCAGATACTGCAGTTAACCCTTTCAGTGTCTTGACTCCCAATCTGAAACTTGTCCACAGGGTCCACGAATTTAAAAAAAAAAAATATTTTTTTATTATGAAATGGTAGAGAATCTTTTTTTGAATGCAATAAAACAAAAAGCACAAAATTTGATGGAAAACTGACGAAATTACACTCGCGAATTTTGCTGCATCAGCAAAATTTACGCACTAGTGATTTTGCCCACTTTGATTCCCATTTTAGGCCAATTACATTATTCCAGTCAACCAAATTCTTAGTAATTTCACTAGTATTACTTCTATTTTATCGATTGAGCCCAATCAACTGTTTCAACTATCCAATAAAGTGATCAGAAATTGGTAATTTGGCCACTTTAACACAAAGTTCAAAATATTCCCAATTTCAAAATAGGGTCCAGAATACACAATGCAGTCATTCCTGGCAATAAAATAAAATTTCCTCTATTTATTAGTTACATTTCCAGGCTTTACAAATTAATTCCATTTTGATTTTTTTATTCACATAATGAATTTTTATTCACACCAAAAAATAGATGCACTGTTATGCAATATTGTAATAATTGTATAAATAATATCAGCACATTCGTGAATGCACATTAGACCCACCAGCTGGCAAGTATTGGACATGTAACATCATTTGTTTACTCTTGAACATCGGCAAAAATCGAACATTTCTGCTAATTTGAGCTCAATTTCAAGCTATTTTCAGTACTAAAACCAATCAAAATCATCACTGTTTCTGTAATATATCTTCCATTCTATCAAATGAGACCAAGAAACCGCGAATACAACTGTTAAAAAAATACGAAAAAATACCCCAAAGTCGCTGTTTTAATAAAAAAATATGGTCATTATGCACTGTGTGCTGCAGGATTTGTTTTATGTGGTGCACTGTTATGTTAATTTTTTTCCCTATTTATCATCAAGGTTCTACATGTACTAGCATAGGGTATTTACTTAAAAGGTCTTAGGGTAAAAGGAGGACATTATTAGGCTAAAAGATACTTACTCAGATTTAGCTGCTGCATCTGAAAACTTATTGGTCCTTTCACATTCCTCTTAAAGGTTATTTAAACCAACATTATAAAAATAGAGCTATATTAAGAAGTATATACATATAATATACAGGTCTCCACTCCTAAACATATAATCAGCCTTTCCCAAAGCACATGGCTCAGCTGCCACCTTCAACTCTCTTTTTCTCAACATTTCTTAACCCTCCAGTGTCTTGATACACTGAAGATCACAGAATGTCATGGTGACATCGATTTACAACTCTCCCCATTACCTTTTGGGCACTCATTCAGCCCTGAAGCCAAGTTAAAAATCAGCACCAACAACACCAGCTCACTCCAGCAGCCATTGTTACAGGAAGAGGATTGTGGGAAAACCAGCATCTCTCTAAGCTCCTCCCCCTCAAAACATAAACACATCACTTTGCATATCCTCTCAACATATCTTATGTTATTACAATGAGACATGTAACTTATAATTAATAGTTAATAAAATGTGTACATTATTTATATAACCTATTATATTGAGAAAATCAGTTTAATCAGCTCTTAAGTTTTTAAGGCTGGCCAAGCCTTTTAAACTCCCCTAAGCAGTACTTCTGATTAATTCAATATAATTAGGCATTCATGTTATTTAATTACAATAATACATGCTGGGTTCCAATAGCCCCCATAACAAGTCCATAATACCCCATAACATGCACTTACCACATAGAAGATGTATTCTCTCATATCTAGGCCCAAATTTACTGCTCACAGCTTATCTGAGTGAGCTGAGCTCATGGCGTAGAGCTATGGCTTGGACCCAGGCTTCAAAGCCGTAGAACTATGGGACAGACCGTCAAAGGGTTAAAAAATGGCAACATATCTTCACCCCTCCTTCAGAATACAGGCACCCAAGTCTGGCTAACCGGTTTCCTCGAATCTCTTCATGTTACCTTGCTCACACTCTAAAAGTACATCAAGTCATAAACACCAGATGTTGAGTGTGCCACTAACAAAAATCTTCAACACATCCATTGAAACTGGGCAACTACCTGAGGCGTGGAAGATGGCAAATGTAGTCCCAATTTTTAAGAAAGGAGACAGACACGAGGCATTAAACTACAGACCTGTGTCACTGACGTGTATAGTATGCAAAGTCATGGAGAAGATCGTCAGGAGGAGAGTGGTGGAGCACCTAGAAAGACACAAGCTTATAAACGACAACCATCACGGTTTCAGGGAAGGAAAATCCTGTGTCACAAACCTACTGGAGTTTTATGACAAGGTAACAGAAGTAAGACACGAGAGAGAGGGGTGGATAGACTGCATTTTCTTGGACTGCAAGAAGGCGTTTGACACAGTTCCTCACAAGAGGTTAATGCAAAAGCTAGAGGATCAGAAACACGTAACAGGAAAGGCACTGCAATGGATCAGAGAATATCTGACAGGGAGGCAACAACGAGTCATAGTACGTGACAAGGTGTCAGAGTGGGCACCTGTGACGAGTGGGGTTCCACAGGGGTCAGTCCTAGGACCTGTACTGTTTTTGGTATATGTGAATGACATAACGGAAGAGATAGACTCAGAAGTGTCCCTGTTTGCAGATGATGTGAAGTTGATGAGAAGAATTAAATCAGTCGAGGATCAGGCAGGACTACAAAGAGACCTGGACAGGATACAAGCCTGGTCCAGTAACTGGCTCCTTGAATTTAACCCTGCCAAATGTAAAGTCATGAAGATCGGAGAAGGGCAAAGAAGACCGCAGACAGAGTATAGTCTAGGTGGCCAAAGACTGCAAACCTCACTCAAGGAAAAAGATCTTGGGGTGAGTATAATACCGAGCACATCTCCTGAGGCACACATCAATCAGATAACTGCTGCAGCATACGGGCAGCTGGCAAACCTAAGAATAGCGTTCCAATACCTCGCTAAGGAACCATTCAAGACTCTGTACACCATATACGTCAGGCCCATACTGGAGTATGCAGCACCAGTTTGGAAACCACACCTGGTCAAGCACGTCAAGAAATTAGAGAAAGTGCAAAGGTTTGCAACAAGACTAGTCCCAGAGCTAAGGGGATTGTCCTACGAAGAAAGGTTAAGGGAAATCGGCCTGACGACACTAGAGGACAGGAGGGTTAGGGGAGACATGATAACGACATATAAAATACTGCGAGGAATAGATAAGGTGGACAGAGACAGGATGTTCCAGAGAGGGGACACAGAATCAAGGGGTCACAATTGGAAGTTGAAGACTCCTATGAGTCAAAGGGATGTTAGGAAGTATTTCTTCAGTCATAGAGTTGTCAGGAAGTGGAATAGCCTAGAAAGTGACGTAGTGGAGGCAGGAACCATACATAGTTTTAAGACGAGGTTTGATAAAGCTCATGGAGCAGGGAGGGAGGGGACCTAGTAGCAATCAGTGAAGAGGCGGGGCCAGGAGCTATGACTCGACCCCTGCAACCACAAATAGGCGAGTACAAATAGGTGAGTACACAGCACGTCTCCGGAAGCACACATCAACCAGATAACTGCGGCAGCATATGGGCGACTGGCAAACCTAAGATTAGCGTTCAGATACCTTAATAAGGAATCGTTCAAGACACTGTACACCGTGTACGTCAGGCCCATACTAGAGTATGCAGCACCAGTTTGGAACACATACCTGGCCAAGCACGTCAAGAAATTAGAGAAAGTGCAAAGGTTTGCGACAAGGTTAGTTCCAGAGCTAAGGGGAATGCCCTATGACGAAAGGTTAAGGGAAATCGGCTTGACAACACTGGAGGACAGGAGGGTTAGGGGAGACATGATAACGACATACAATATACTGTGGGGAATTGACAGGGTAGATAGAGACAGGATGTTCCAGAGAGGGGACACAGAAACAAGGGGGCACAATTGGAAGTTGAAGACTCAGATGAGTCAAAGGAATGTTAGGAAGTATTTCTTCAGCCATAGAGTAGTCAGGAAGTGGAATAGTCTAGCAAGTGATGTAGTGGAGGCAGGAACCATACATAGCTTTAAGATGAGGTATGATAAAGCTCATGGAGCAGGGACAGAGAGGACCTAGTAGCTGTCAGTGAAGAGGCGGGGCCAGGAGCTAAGTCTCGACCCCTGCAACCACAATTAGGTGAGTACCATTTGCCTCCATTAGCTTTATCTAAAATGCTCACGCATGCTTGCTGGCAGTCCAAGCCCCTTTTACACAAAACCTTCTTTACCCCTTCCCTCCAACCTTTCTTAGGATGACTCCTACACCGCCTTCGTTCCACTACAGGTTTATACACCCTCCAAGTCATTCTATTTTGTTCAATTCTCTTTAAATGTCCAAACCACCTCAACAACTCCTCTTCAGCCCTCTGGATAATACTTTTAGTAACCCTGCACCTCCTAATTTCCAAGCTACAGTTCTCTGTATGATATTCACACCACACATTGCCCTCAGATACATCTCTACTGCCTCCAGCCTTCTCCTTGTTGCAACATTCACCACTCATGCTTCACACCCATCTGCTGACACGTTCACCCCCAAATACAGTAGGGTCCCGCTTTACGGAGTTCTGCTAATAAGGACATTTCAAATTATGACCAAAACTCACTATACGGCTCCCCCACCTGACTTTCTAATACGGTCACTGCACCCCACTCAGTTTGTTTACATTCTCAGTGAGCTCTGTGAGCACCGTGTCTCTCCATTATGTCTGGAAACTTTCCAAAATTTCAAGTGTTTTAAAGTTATTTCATGTTTTATATATACAGTGGACCCCCGTATTTCGTACTGCTCCCAACTCGAACAATTATATACAAATACAATTTTATTTCTTTGCTCGTGTACATGGGTTTACATTACAATCATAAATTGAGATGCAAGGAGAGCCTCTGGCATGCCTTGGCATTAGGGGCAGCTTAATCTAATGGCTTATAGACTATGTACATAATATTGGAGTAATTGAGTGAGATTGATTTGGTAGATCGTTCAAATTATGATATGATGATAATACATTGTTCATTACAAAATGATGATAGACATTGTAACAAGTGTTTAGTAGGATGGAACATAATAGTAAAAATTAAATTATCTTAATGAAAATAACATTGAGCATTTTTGAAGGCAATTTACAGTATGAGTATTTAGTTTAGGGTGAGTAGGTGGTTTTTGAGAAGAGTCTTAAATTGATTTTCAGACAAGGTTATTTTAGCATTTCCTGGTAATGAGTTCCAGATTCTGGGGCCTTTTATGTGCATAGAATTCTTACATAGGTTGCTGTGGACACGGGGTACACCAAAAAGTGATCTGTATCTTGTGTTATGGTCATGGGTCCTATTAAAGTTGGTGAGGAGAATTTTGAGTGGAGGGTTTATATCAGAATGTAGAGTTCTATGTATGAGTAGGCACAAGAATAAGTGTGAATGTTCTTTATGGTGAGTAGTTTTAGGCTTTTGAATATTGGTGGAGTATGCTGTCTAGAGTGGGAATTTGTTATCATTCTGACTGCAGCCTTTTGCTGGGTTATGAGTGGTCTAAGGTGATTTAATGTTGTTGATCCCCATGCACAGATTCCATACATGAGATATGGGTAAATGAGCGAGTGATATAGTGCAAGGAGAGCTGACTGAGGCACATAGTAGCGTATCTTAGATAATATGCCTACTGTCTTTAAGATTTTCTTGGAAATTTGTTGTATGTGTGTTTGGAATTTAAGGCTACTGTCAATGTGGATTCCTAGGAATTTTCCCTCTTCGAGTCTTGTGATGGGTGAACCGTTGAGTGTTATGTTAAGTGGAACATTTGTAACTCTGTTTCCAAACTGTATAAAGTAGGTCTTGTCAGTATTTAGAGTAAGTTTATTAGTCGTCATCCATGTCGATATTTTTTGTAATTCTGCATTAACAGTATTGGCCAGTATGACTGGATTTGGGTGAGAGAAGACATATGTTGTGTCATCCGCAAATAATATGGGTTTTGAGTAGTTGTGATGCATTAGGTAGGTCACTGATGTAAATGAGGAATAAGAGTGGACCCAGTACACTTCCTTGAGGGACTCCGACTGTAATTTGCTGTGTAAGTGTATTTTTGGGGTCTAAACGGACTAATCTAATTTACATTATTCCTTACGGAACAAATTCATTCGGTAACGGCACTCGAACAGCATTCTGGAATGAATTATGGCCGATAACCAGAGGTCCACTGTACTCTGATAATTATACTTATGTGTACCTGTGATTATGTATGAGTGAGGTGAAAGTGTTGAATGATGATGGAAGTATTTTCTTTTTGGGTCACCCTGCCTCGGTGGGAGACGGCTGACCTGTTGAAAAAAAAAGTGTACCTGTACGTACCTAAATAAACTTACTGTGCTGGTGTGCAGGTACACATTAAAATCATTAGGAGTGTGTTATTAGTTTTGAGGATGCCATATTAATAATAATAATACACAATAATAATCACTCTGAGGCGCGTTAAATGTCGTATATTATGTTAATATAAACTTTTCCATTAATCCATCTATGAAATTTTTTCAAAATTATATAAACATGCTACATAACATATAAACTTGATAAATACACCCCACAGTAGAATAAATTAACATAAATATGAGATGTTAGGTGTAGATGAATGTGTATCAACCAAAACTAGACGATTTCTTCTGCTTGTTTACATACTTCGCATCTCTCTCCTCTCTCATTTACTTGTTCTCTCTGTCTCATTTATTTATTTTACCTCGTTTACTCACCTCTCACCCTACATTAAGACTACATATATTTTAAGGTAAGTAGTATAATGAGTGTACTGTATTTTCATTTTATCGCTCTTCAACGCTTTAAATGTTGTAGTATATTACATGTGGGTGGGGTGGCCTGGCTGGCTACCATACCTCCCACACCTGACTTTTTACAATACTACTCACCTTTCACCTTGTTAAAGAGTAATGAAATAGCGGGCAAAAGAACATGAGCCGCTCACTTGTACAATAATAACAGGACTTCAGCCAGATTTCTTGATTTATTTTTAAGCGACTTAATAATCATGGTGACTTCTGTGGGCTCAGTTTGTGCAAGATAGGAGGAGGTTGGGAAATTCCCATACAAATACAAATTTTTATTTCATTGCAAGTTTACATTGAGATTATGTACAGTGGACCCCCGCTATTCGAACGGCTCGGCAGTCGAACAAATCGTCATTAGTACAAAAAATTCGAAATCGTCATGCGAACAAATTATCGCGAGTCGAACGAATACGTTCGTGACCTGTCGGCCCAGGCGCTTGGGTGCCTCACAGCGCAGGCGTGGAGAGCCAGTCCCGCGTTGTTTACACTCGAGAGAACAATACACTGCACGCTTCCACAGACATTTCACACTTAATTATAATTTTTTGGAGTTTGTTCATTACGTGCGACTGTGAAATAAGCTACCATGGGTCCCAAGAAAGTTCCTAGTGGTACCCCTGGGCTGATAAAAGTGAGAAACACCGTAGAAATGAAGAAGGAAATAATACAAAAATACGAGAGTGGTGTGCGATTGTGTGATCTTGCCAGGATATATGGCAAAAACAGGTCAACTATCGCTTCTATCCTGCTTAAGAAGGAAGAAATTAAGCAAGCTGATGTTGCAAAAGGTGTTACTGTGCGAGCCAAAAACAGACCACAAATAATCGAAGAGATTGAGAAGTTGTTGCTGGTGTGGCTCAAGGATAAAGAGTTAGCGGGTGATAGTGTGTCTGAGTCAATTATTTGTGAAAAGGCAAGGAACTTGCATGCCGATCTTTTAAAGAAAATGCCTGCAACCAGTGCTGATTGTAATGGTAGTGAATTTAAAGCCAGCAAAGGCTGGTTTGAGAGATTTAAACATCGTAGTGGCATACATAATGTGGTAAGGCATGGTGAGGCTGCCAGTTCAGACAAA
>WNWK01028590.1:0-25226 GCA_009830355.1 Cherax destructor | reverse complement strand
AAATCCACTAAGATCATACATCTTTTTTATATACATTCCCTCTTAAACCCAAAAACCGAAACATTCTATTACTAGGATCATTTGGGGACAAGATCACTAAAAACTATGAATTTTTTTTACAATTGGAACCCCAAACAACATTGGAACATTTCCAAATTACATTAGAACACTCCCAGATTACTTTGAGCACACCAAAAAACAATATTAGAAAACTCCCAAATAACATTTGACATCTCTAACTCATCCGCCAAATTACATTCTCAATCACATTTACACACATTTCATTAAGGGGAAATTACATCTCATTCGCCAATCTACACACAAAACCCAAAAAACCACCCCCCTACAACTAAGATATGAGGCATAAGCCAAACTAAGACATATTCAAAATAAAAGAAATGAACACAAAATAAGCCATAACACGAACACTATAATATCCAAAAAAATCTAAGTCATTTACACAAATATGATAAAAGCACAAAAATACCGGGGCACAAATACCACCAACCAACTATAACATATCATCACACCAAAAATATAAGAACCACCAACTACAACATTCATCACACCCAAAAATATAGGATCCACCAAACTATAATATATTATTACCCCCAAAAAAAAAAAAAAAACACCAACTAAGAAATTTTAACACATACAACTAAGACATGAGACTTTCCCCAAAAACTAACACACCACCAACTAAGCCATAAACATGAGCACCCAAACTAACACAAACACACACGCAAAGAACACCGCAGATGGAATACAGTCGGGGGGGCCCAGAGACCCCAAACCTCAATAAGGGAAAAAAAGATTTGGGGGGGTGAGTAAAACCCCCGGGTCATCTACTGAGCCGAAATCAACCAAATAACTGCTGCAGCATATGGGCGCCTAGCAAACCTAAGAACAGCTTCCCCGACATCTTAATAAAGAATCTTTGGGGGACCCTGTACAGTGTGTACTTTGGGGCCCAAAACTGGAGTATGCAGCACCATTTGGGGAACCCCCCCCTAGCCAAGCACGTAAAGAAGCTGAAAATTTAAAAAGGTTTGCAACAAGACTACCCCCGGAGAAAAGGGGTATGTCCTATGAAGGGGTTAAGGGGGAAATCGACCTGACGACACTGGAGGACAGGAGAGAGGGGGGGGACATAAAAAGAATATAAGATACTGAGAGGAATTGACAAGGTGGACAAAGACAGAATATTCCAGAGGGGGGACACAAAAAAAAGGGGACACAGTTGGAAGGGACTCAGATAATTTTCCGGGGGATGTTAAAGTATTACTTCAGTCACAGAGTGGTCGGGAAGTGGAATAGTTTGGGAAGGGGGAAAAAGGGAGGCGGGTTTCCCAAAAATAGTTTAAAAAAGAGGTATGATAAAGCTCATGGCGCAGGAGAGTGACCCAGAGCGGCCAGCGAAGAGGCGGGGCCAGGGCTGTGAATCGAGCCTTCAACCACAACTAGTTTGAGTACACACACCCCCTTCCCCAACTAAACCATAACATGAGCGCCAAATCTAAAACATACACCTCCATCTAAGACGGAGAAAAAACCAAAATTGGGTTGGGGTTTTGGATGTATTGAAATTTTTCCCCGGGGTTTCCCCCTTTTTTGATGACAAAAGGGTTTGTTTTGTCCTTTGAAAAAAAAGGGGTGTGTATATTAATTTAAATTAAGATTTTGGGGTTTTTTGGAGTTTTTTTGGGTGGGTTTTTCATTGTCTACTATTTTACACTGGTTTTTCAATCAATGTCGAACAGATACCTTATTTCAGTTGAATGTACTTACTCTGTTGGTAAACAGTATGTTTTGCTTTTACTGTTTCTTGATATTTAATTGTTTCTATATGATGTAATACTGTTTTAAAAAAAAAACTCTATCATATCTCCAACCAAGGAGCTAAATACAGAAGGAGGAAAATTCTAACCCAGAACACAGATAACTTTTTAACCCCCTTAATGGTATAAGGATTACGGGCCCCCTGGCACAAAAAAATTCAATGATGATCTAGTTACCACTTTGGGGGACTGTACCCCCACAGATCAAGTGGGCAGGAAAAGAAAACATAAACCTTCCACTAAAAAACAATAAAAACCAATGTAAATATTATAATGACCCACAGCTACGCAATCTAACACATGCAGCTAGGGGGGATTGAAAACTTTTTGTGAGTGTAGAACTTCTCAGAACGTTCCAAGCCGAAAAAACAAATGCAAGAAATATAAAGCAAGAACTTAAGCAACAGGAATGGGAACAATTCATTAGTGGATTAAATAGGTCTCCCCCCTTTTAATCCGGCATGGAAAGGAATAAATAAAATAACCAGGAAAAAAACTGGCAATTTTTGCTCACCCCCTTTCCCCCTTGAAAAAGCAAATGACCTAAAAATAACTGGTCCAAAATCCCCAGGCATGAAAACCTGCCATCTCATTAAAAAAAACTTAGGGGGGCTTCTGAAGAAATGTTGAAACGGGGTTAATTTTATGAGCCAAGATATTGATGAGAGGGGTTTCCTCTTCACCAAGTATAAATTAGATAACTCATTAACAAAAAGGGCAATCAACTGCTCCGGGGGAGGATGGTATAACCAATGATATTCTAAAAAATCTAAGGCAGTGCCTAATAACCTTTTTTTTGGCACTTTTAAAAACCAGTTACATTGGGGGGAGTTCTTCCTTTTCCGGGGCCAATAGTCTCATTGTCCCATCCCTAAGCCCCAACAGCCTGATACATTCAGACCGATCTCCTTAACTAGTTGTCTTTGAAAATTTTTTTAAAAAACTTTTAACAGACTGTACAATAGAATCAGACACCAATTCCCCCCCTTTCCTCTATGGGGTCATGAAAGGTAAATGTGTGCAGAACTGTATTTCCACCTTCCTCACCGCACACACCTCTACTAGTTTTACCCATTTTTGATCTAAAATTTGCATTTGATACGGAACAGAACTGTTATACTACATGAATAGCCAAAATGAATATTGGGGGAAAACCCTACTCTTGGATAATAGGATACCTGTCAAACAGAGTATCCTCTGTCTTCTACCAAGGCTTCAAGCGAGTCTAAAGAAATGTCCATAAAATGTCCCTAAAACAAAGAGATTAACAAAAAAACGGCCCCCCCCACCCATTTATTTGCAGGGTGAAAACAGGTACGTTAAAATCTACAGATATCTTGGTGTAGATGCCCTTTAACAAATCCACTATACCACAACTAAATAAAAATACAAAGATAGGCTAAATGCTCTTAAAGCTGTTGATGGCTACAACCCAACTAGGGGTTTCAAAGGGGAATGATGTACATAGCCTATGTTAGGTCCTTTTTTTATTATGCTGCTCCCATGTTGATATCAGCTAGAGAAAGTTGTCTCCGACCCTTGGAGTTAATTCAAAATGAAGATCTCAGAATTATTCTTGGCTGTCCCAAATCTACAAAGGTTCTTAATATGAGGAAGGAGCTTGGTATTTCTAGTATCAGTTTTTGGATTGTTGAGATTAATACTGTACTTGGTTTTTGAATGTTAAGAAATGAACCAGACGCTGTCACAATGAATCTTACTAAATGTCTAGAAGTAAGATAAGATAAAAATTTCTTCGGATTTTTGACCCCGGAGGGTTAGCCACCCAGGATAACCCAAGAAAGTCAGTGCGTCATCGAGGACTGTCTGTCTTATTTCCATTGGGGCCCGTCTTGTCCCCAGGATGCGACCCACACCAGTCGACTAAAAACCCCAGGTATCTATTTGCTGCTAGGGGAACATGACAACAGGTGTAAGGAAAAACGTCGAAATGTTTCCACCCCCCGGGGGGAACCGGGGAACCCGGGCCCCCGTGTGTGAAGGGGCTCAAGCCACCAGACCCCCGGGGCCACCAAGAAATACTCATTGCTAGCAATCCCTTCCTTAAATCACTTGAAAAAAACTGCTCAAGAAAAATTCTCGCCTAGCTGGTAGTAATAAGTTATCACAATTTTATATTCACTGATTGACCCCAAACAGGTTTTTTTGGGGGAGGGATACATCTGCTCTTGTTGCCACCCCCCCCGTTAAGAACAATAATAAATTTTTTTGAACTAGGCATAATAATTAACAACTGGGCGTCTATACTGCAAAAAAATTGCTTGCAATCCTAATCACTATAGCTAAGCTATGACACTGTTTTTGGGGCTCTATCATCAAGTGATTCTATGTCAACTGAAGGCTTTTTACTAATATAATGACTAACAGCATGCTCGGGGGCAAAAAGGGCAAAATAATTAATGTACAATTGCTATGGATCTCATCACACATTTGATTACTCCTTTATGATGAAGTTGATATGTTAGCCAAAAAAAAGTACCCAGAAGGAGAATGTAGAATATAACTTTGGTATAGCTGTGTCTAGATTAGTAATATTAGGGGGGAAGTAAATAATGAAAATGATTGCTATATTAATGCAGTTAGAAGTCTTAGTAGATCTATAAACCCCCCATGATAACATGAACACAGATAAGTATGTTTAAGGAGCCACAAGCAATGTGAACAAAAATACAAAATTTTAGTGGCCAGGCTTAGGCGGGGACAAAAATTTTGGGGGTTTTTGGGGACACACAGGGATCAAACTAAATGCAAATTTTTTGATCAGGGGTATGGTCACTGTCTTGAACACTATGTGCTTAATTGTCCATTTATTGAGGAATACAGAGATAAACAGTATAATAACCTAGTGACATGTCAAGATATCTTATTAATGAAAATAAAAAGAGTTATACTAAAAAAAAAATTCCCCAAAATTTCTTGCAAAGATAAAATTTTAATATAAAAACCCAAAAAATACAATTGTTAACCCTTTTGTGACCTCGTTCCTAGGCCTTTTTTTTATCCATATGTTTGCGCTACTGTCCACATGATGGTTACGTGGTGCACAATAAACTAGGCACTTCGGTGGCAAAAAATAATCTCAATGAACTTTTTATCTGTGTTTTTGATAACATGAACATAGATGTGCATTTTTTTGGGGCAACTTGCAATGTGAACAGACTGACTTGATTTGTAGTGGCTAGGGGTTTAAACTTGGTTATAGGCTTCTGGCAAAATTTGGGGGGCACACAGATGATGATCAAACTAAATGGAAAAAATTTATTTGCAGCCCACTTTGTGGCGGGGAAGGGTGTGCTGCCTTGAGCTCTGTCCCTTAGTGGATTGGGACAACCCCCATTTGCAGTAATATGGTGGCGGCCAGCAGACAAACCAACACTGTTACTGGTGTGATTATTTGGGTGATTCAAAAACAGGTTGAAAAAATCCCACAAATACAGATTTATATGGAGTGGCGCTGAATGGAATGAATGGGGCCCCCTAAATTTTCTGACGGCCAGAGCTTATGGAAATTTTGGGGAAAAACCCCCGGGAAAAAAATACACTTTTTAACGCACTTTTGCGGGGGTTTAAAAGGTGTGCCAAAACTTTTAAAAAAAGGGGGGGAAGCCCCATTTGAGGTGAGAAGGGTTTTTAGTGATAGGGGGCCCCGGCCCCAGCGGGAAAAAATGGAAAAAGGGGGCCCCGGCTTTTCCCTGAGGGTTCATTCTCCTTGAAGATGTCTTTTCGGAGCCCCCCTTCCCCTTCCATCCATCATGGCTGAGTTTCGTACCCAGGTGTATGTGACATACAGGGGGCAGTGACTTATGTGCAGGATATGTGGGGCCTATGATCATGTGGTGGCAGATTAAAAGGGAGGGGGGGAACATTCTGCGGGGGGGCCCCGCTTGGGCCTGGTTTAAGGGGGAGGATCACAGCGAAAAGGGTTTTAAGGGTAAAAAAAATACAGCAACACCCCGGGGAGTTGGAGTGACATAGCCGAGGGTGTGGAAGAGTCTTGCCGTCCCCATCGCTGGCTCGCAGGAAAGAGCATGGCCGGATGGTGGCGGGAAACTGTGGTGGAGGGCTGCCGGGTACCCTGGTGGATGTGCTGCAGGGTTAATAGATCCCCCATTACTGGTATTGAGTGTTGTAGATGGTGATGTTCTGGCAGGGAAAGGGGAAGTGTTGAGGTTGGCTTGGTGGGGGGAGGTGTGGACCGGAAATTAGTGTGAGAGAGTGAGTGGGGGGGTACATCAGAGTGATAAAAATGGGGGTGGGGGTGTTTAAGGATCACGGAAGTGATCGGGTACGACCAGACAGTGATGACATTTGGGGCCAAACGGAGAGGACATGAAAAAAAGAAGCCTTTGGTGGAGGTGGCTGGTAAAGACATGGGAGTGGTGGGGGGAAAAAAATGGTATCAAGGAGGGTCCAAAGGGGGGGAAAGGGGGTGGGGGAAAAAGAGTGGTGGTAAAACAAAATTGACGCCCCCTAAAAGAGATAAAAAGGAAACCCCATCCATTTTCCAGTGTTTAACAAAAAAATATAAAAGGGGGTTGAATTTTTGAGGTTGGGGGAACGTGGGTTGGGGGAATTTTGGGGGTTTTTTTGGGGTAAGGGGTTTTTTATCCAGGAACATAACTATAAGTGGGGGACGATACCTGCGGATGAAAGGGTATAATGTGTATGCGGGGGTCTTCGGGGCGGGGTTGGTGTTGCTGTGGTAATCAAGTTTAAAAAACCTTTTTTTCTTTTTGGGTGGGAGGGGTGGGGGGGCAGGGTGGTTGGGGTGGAGGGAAAAGGGGGGCGGGGGAGGGCTTTTTTGTTGGGGATACATGCCAGGGAAAAAAAACTCAAGAGGGAAAAAATTATTTTTGAATGATTTTATGAAAAAATCTTTGGGGGAATAGGTGTAGAATAGTTTGGGGTGATTATAATTGGGGTTTGGGGAAACATGATGGGAGCCCATGGGGCGGGTTGTGATTTGGGGGTTTAAAAGGGATTTATTCGGAGTGGGGGTTTTGGGGGGATGTGGTGGGGGGGGGTTATAGTTGATTTTCGTTCAAAAAGGGTATGCGGCCAGATTAGATAGGATTTATGTGTGGGGGGAAAGGGAGTTGTGGGGAGGGTCCAAACGATTGACGTGGATTTTGGAGGGGGG
Source organism: Cherax destructor (assembly GCA_009830355.1). Lineage (NCBI taxonomy): Eukaryota > Metazoa > Arthropoda > Malacostraca > Decapoda > Parastacidae > Cherax > Cherax destructor. The sequence continues at coordinate 18,227 of WNWK01028590.1, read as the reverse complement.
GGGAGGTGTTATAAGGGTTATTGGAAGTTGAACGTCAGATTATTGGATGGTACTGACAGTAAGGTGTTTTTTGTGACGTGGTGGGCAGGATTATGGGAGCAGGGAAAAAGGGTGGATGATCTGGTGGTATGGTGAGAAGGCAGGGCAAAGGGGGGCATTTGGGAATATTTTCAGAGGTTAGGTCAAGGGGGTTTTTTGAAGTAGGGGGTTTCAAAAGTATCTTGGGGGGTTATTGCGAATTTTTTTATGAATGTGGGGTCAACAGAAGATGGTTGAGATGATGGGTTTGAGGGAACTTTTTTGGGATTTACAGAATGATCGATTTTGTGCCAGTTGAAAGCGGGTATGGATGAGGGGATTAGGGGGGGACAAGCTTTCAAGATATGTATTGGGAAAAAGTGGGGGGAGGAGAGAGGGGCCCTGACTGTGGAATGTTTTTAGGTAAAGGATGTTTGGAAAAAGTTTTGTTAAAGGGAAAAAGGGTAAGGACAACTGAAGCAATAGGTATGTATGTGGATAAAGGTTTGGGGACATATGAGGAGTAAGGGAGGGGGACAAGTGAAAGGGGTATCATGGGGCATTTTAGGGAAAAGGGGGGGAAGAATAGAATGACCCCGGGGGGACGGGGTTTTGGAGGAGGGGTTTGGGGGGCGGGTGGTATGAGAAGGGGGGAAACGCCAGGTATGGGGTAGCATAGTGAATGAATTTTAAGGGAACATTGGGACGTTTTGAGAAATTTAAAAAGGTAGAGTTGATGAATAGCATGAAGCAAACGGGTTTTTTATGGGGGTGGGAACAGGGTATGGGGGTGGTGGTGTTAGTTAAGAAAGGGTAGGCAGAGAATACGGTAAGTAATTTAAAACCCCCCGTTTTGATGAATGCTGATTATAAGATTTTTTTAAAGGTATTGGGGGGAAAGGTTAAAGCGTGTGTTACAGAGGGTGATTTTCGGAGGGGAGTATGGAATAACCCCGGGAGAAGTATGATTCGGGGGGATGAACGTTTCCAAGGGGTATATTGATTACAGGACTGAAGGTGGGGTATTGGCCCCTGACAGTGTTGAGAGGGGGAATGCTGTATGCGATTTGGGGAGAAACAGGGGTTTGGTGGGAAGGTAGTTAATTGGGTACAGACAGTGTATAGGTGTGTGTGTGCGTGTGCAGGTGATTGGAAGGATGGGACAGGTGGTGAGATGGAAGGGGACTGAGACAGGATGTCCTCTGTCTCAGATATTATTTGCCTGTATGCAGGACCCTTTCTACCTTGATGGGAAGGCGTTGGGAGGGGGCGCAGGTTGGGAGTGGAAAGACTGGAAAAATGGGGTATGTTGTGATACCATGGTGTTAGTGGGTAATGAGGAGTGTTTGGCGAATATTGAGCGAATATTACGGGTTTTTTTTGCATACGGATATGAGCATAAATGGGGCTAAATCGCGTTTGTTGGAGGTGGATAGGCGGGAGATTGGGGAGGAATATGGGTGGGTCATAGTGGATATTAAAATTTGTGGTATCGTGTATATGTGTGATAGTATGTTAGCTAAGGGTGAACTCGGGAGGGTAGTGCAAATGGCCTTGGGAGGTTGGAGGATGGAGGGCGGGGAATCTCACCTTGCAACAGAGGGTGAAAAGTGAACATGATGATTCAATGGTTATGGATGTGGCGGTGATTTACCCTCTGTTGCGGGTATGTGCATGGTTTAAGGTTAAAGTATTCAGGTTATATGGGCCTATAGTAAACATTGGCTTAGGAAGGAGGTTGTAAGGAATCGGTGGAGTTGGGAGGTCTGAGGCTTATAAGGGTTGAACGTAGGTTGATGTGTCTGTCGTGAAACGTTGTATGTTGCGCTTGGGGCGTGGATGGTAATCGTGTGGGGGTGGTGGAGTGTGAGGTGAACAAATGGTGGGGTAAATCTTTGGATGTTCGGTTGTGGAATTTTGGTCAGGAGGCAGCCGATAGATTGGTGGCGGCGGATGGAGAAGGAGGTGGGGGAAGAATGGTTATCGATGGTGAGGCTGAATATCTGGTGTATGATTGGGGTACGATATGGGATTCAAAGGGTGCGATCAGAGCTAGGGATGGGGAATTAATGTGGTTTTTACATGGTGCGGTGGCATCAAGGCCAATTCAAGATGGGGATCGTGCAGGACGGGTGCTGTAGACGGTGTGGGATGCAGGAAACAGTGTTACATGTCATATATTTCTGTGATGTGTTGGGCCCCATGCGGGAATGGAAGTCGTGGTTTTCGGAACATGGGGAGTGGGGGTATCTCTGTTTTGAGGGCTCTGTGCTTGGATATAGGTGGGGGGAGACCCAGGTGCAGAGGGTTTATGGTATTTAATGGTTGATTTTGTGTGTGTCTTGGAGAATGAGGGAACATGGGGTGGCGGAAGCATACGGGCTCGGGGGGGGAGGTATGTATAGAACTAAATGTAGGAACCCGGGTGGTGTATGGAAGTACCTGGGGGATAGCTTTTTCAGACAGTATAGGGATATGGTATTGTGTGATTTATTGCGTGCATAGGTAAGGGGCTTGACATTATAGGTGGGATCTGGTGTATGGTTTTGGGGTGTTAAGGGAGGGGGGAGTTTCATGTGTGTTTTATGAGTATTGGGCGATCAGGTTTAGTGGAGTGTATGCGTGGGTATTTGGGTTTTTAGGGGGGGGGTGGGTGACTGGGCTGACTTTGGGTTCATAATGATGTGATGGGTGACAAGGTAGTTTTGATTATGTCTGTGTGTTGGGATTACTGTAGACCAGACTATTGATGGGGGAGGATTATTTTTTTTTTTTTAATGTAAAGGGGTATTGAGTGGTCTACCTGTTTACATGACTGTGCGGGCATTGGGGGTGTCATGCGCTTGTGGCATGTATTGTGTGAAATGTTGTGCTTGTCAGTTGCATTTCTTTGATTTGTGGACATTTAATTAGCCCTCATGTACCTGTTGGCATTATTGATATCTGAAGGCTTACCCCTGTATAGGGATGAAAAACTATGCATGTTATATGTATTGATTAATGAGGGGCAATCGTACTGAAAATTTTATTCGGTGTACAGGGGTTTGTTGGTAAGCCAGATTCATTTAAGGGCTTATGGTATAGGCTTATTTTTCTCAACCTATGTTTTTGTCTTTTTTTTATGTTTTGTTGTCTGTTTGATATTTATTCATGTAATTTTAAGGTTGTCCCTTTGCAATTGTACTTTAATTGCGGGGAGGGAGGATGTCACTTTGCTTTGTGAATCAAGGTGCACTGCAGTTCATGACATCTGTCTTATTGTAAGCTGGGTACGGGCCTGGTTTTTTATAGACCTTTGACATATTGTGTCATTTGTATTGTTATAAGTCTGTTATGCATACTGGGGGTAGGTATTGTATACCGGTCATTTTTCTTTCATTCACATGTTTGTAATACATACGATGGTTATGGTGTATGTTACATTTTTAGTATGGTCTGTTGTTTGAGGCCATGGCATTAAGGGATAGTGGTCCTTTTACAAAATGTTAGTATTCTTTTTTGTTTAATGTTATTTAATTATTTTATTTATTCCTTATTGTTTAGAAAGTAGCACATGTCAGTGGGCTGCAGAAGGGCTCCTAAATGGGGGATTTTGTTGTTCTTGATTCCCAGGTATTTTCCAGATGGTGACCCGACCTTGGCTCACTGGCTTGGGAGTGTCGTGAGACCTATGTCTCCCATGGAAGGGGTACAAGGACCTCCTCATCTTCTGGGACAACTGTCCCCAGGACTAGCCACATTCTCCCGCCCCCAGGGGCTTGTAGGTAGAAGCTAGGCCTTGGTCTGCTAACGGCATTCCTGGGAGCTGCAGACAGTAGCAAGCCCAACTCTGGCACTTTCCCCCACAGGAGGGCACGTGGGGCTATTCCCCCCCCTAGGGGGTTTTAGTGAAGATCTAATTTGTGATAATAACATCTAGTTATTTGTTTTGATTTGATTGCTGTATGTAATGTTAATGAAGACCATGGATATCTAGAAATATATTCAGTTTTATTTTGTAGCTTTTTGTGTTAGCATTTTGTGGTTTATACGTATTAATTTTTGAGTGTTCGTATTTATATTTTCATGGAATGCTTTTTCCATGCCATTGTGATGTCTTGTGCATACAGATGTAGGTTTTTGTGATTTTGTTATTCCCTTACTTGTCATAGGGGCCATTTCTGTATTTGTATTGAGATTGTCTGATTTTAAATAAAATATAAAAAAAAAATGCAAATTATGTGATCGGGCATATGGTCACTGTCTTGAACACTATGTGCTTAATTGTCCACTTATTGAGGAATACAGAGATAGACAGTATGTGACATGTTAAGATATCTTATTAATGAAAATAAGATACCAGATATACTAAGCAAATTCAATAAATTTGCTTGTAACAGATAAGTGAACTGTAGATATAAATCCATATGTACAATTATTAACCCTTTTGGGGCCTAGTTCCTAGGCCTTTGTGTATCCATATGCTCTTGCGCTACCGTTTACAGGATGGACATGGGGTGCACAAAAACTAGCCACTTCGGTGGCAAAATCTAAAATATCCTCTTGCCACCTCAGCCAGTGTGTCCACCATTGCTCTGTTGCTCTCTTCATATTCCTCTCTTGGCCTCCTTCAGTTCTGTGGTGGGGTATATATTGCTGCAATGACTACCTTATGTTCCCCAGACTGAATTGTACCTACGTACTATGTACGTAATCCCTTTCTCCATTCTCGTTCATTCCTTCCATTTCCTCAAACCCCCATCTTGTATGAACGTAATAGTGAGGTTCATGCAGGTAATTTATTTCTCACATAAGCAATACATACTGAGTTTGCACCATACGTACAGTTTGTACATACATACAGTGCTACACAAGCACTGTACGTATGTACTAAACGAGTGCAGGTTGTGTTAGTTTAGTTTTCGTGTTATTATGCCGGGTCACCATTTGGAGAAGACCTGGGCCGGATGTACCAGCAGACCTACAACAACAATATGTTTTTGAGGATACATATATCAGGGTTCACCCCACAAACGGTTGGGTTTAGTCCTGAGTTTTTTTCTTCTACTGCAGTCCTTCCTCTCACCGGCTATTCTTCGTCTGTCCCCACTTTCCCCCTCGCCCCTCGTGGGTCCTTACCTGTGAGTCTGAATGAATGAATGTTTTTAAGTTGATTGGGGTTTACCCCAGAAACGGTTGGGTTTAGTCCTTCATTCTCTTCTACTGCAGTTTTTCCTCTCACCGGCTATTCTTAGTCTGTCCCCACTTGCCGCTAGTGGGTCCTTACCTGTGAGTCTCTGAATGAATGAGTATTTTTTATTTCGAATTTTGTGGGTATGCACATATATTTTAGATACCTAGCAGTAAATAGTTACCTGGGTGTTAGTCGACTGGTGTGGGTCGCATCCTGGGGGCCAAGATTAAGGACCCCAAAGGAAATAAGATAAACAGTCCTCGAAGACGCACTGACTTTCTTGGGTTATCCTGGGTGGCTAACCCTCCGGGGTTAAAAATCCGAAGAAATCTTATCTCATCTTATTTCATAATTAGTTATTTTCGTTCTAGGCTTCCACCTCCATGTTCAGTGCTGCCATGGCAATGAACAATAATGTAACTGCCCCTCCTCTCAGCCATTTAACTCATTAGATAGGGCTCAACTTCTCTCGAGACAGTCAAACTCTCTTGGAGTGAGACAGCATACAATAGGGTTAACGTTGATTCAAGACACCAGTGGACAGCAACAGAATGTCCCCTCACAAAAAAACAAAAAAAAAAACAAAAAAAAAACATTTAATAAAAAAAAAGAGCTAAGCTATCCGTAACACATCCTAACAATATGCAGCCTGAGATTCCATCTCATCAGACGTGTGTTTTGGTTTTCATGGAGTTGAGGTAGATGAATGAACTGCGATCACTGCTTCCTTGTATGCTTATAACCCAACCCTCTAACTGTCAAAATGGCACCGCTTGCAGCTCTTATGCACGTGCGTGTGTGTCCCGTCGGCACCTTCCCTTACCACAGGTCTACATCGTCTACTATGAATCATCCACGTGAGACGGAGACGGTTTCCCCACGTAGTCCTCGAAATGTTCCAATGCAAGTATCAGAGCGAAAGCTTCTTTCACAATGGTGGCATAAGCCCTTTCGTGAGGTTGATACTTGGCAGAGAAATAAGCCATTAGCAGCAAGCACTCTTCTCTAGATTTTTGTAGGAGTACTGCCCCTACCCCTGACTCACATACATCAACCTGTAATGCGAAAGGTTTTGAAAAATCGGGAAACAGGAGAATGGGTGCAGTACAAAGTAGCCATTTGGCTTCATTTAATTAAAGATTGTTCACACTCTGGGGTCCATTGAATTATTTTCTGACTGGTAAGTGAGGTTAGGGGGACTACAAGATCTGCAAAGTCCTTACAGAATCATCTGTAGAAGCCTAGCATTACTATGAAATAATGGAGGAATTTTCTATCATGGAGAGAATTTCCCGCAAATTTTGGGGCTAATTTACCATTACCTACTTCATTTCTCAAAAAAGTAATAGTAGACTTGCCAAAAGATGACTTACACAAATTAACAGTTAAATATAAACTCTTAAACTTCTCAAAGAGAGCAAGGTCTATCACCATGCCCAGCCCTTCTTTGGCAGGGTAGGTGCCAAGGCTGGAGCTTGCTACCATCTGCACCTCACAAGCCTGCCCTTCCCTACAGGAAAGATGGGAGACCAGAGAGGCCTAGCTTCTCCCAACGTGCCCCCTGCGTGTGGGGAATGTGGCTAGGGCTGGGGATGGTTGGTCCCGACGATGAGGGGTACTCGTTCCTCCTTCCAGGGAGACATTGGTCTCTGATACTCCCGACAGGGAGCCGGAGCCAGGGTCGCCATATGGAATAGACCCAGGTCGGGAGAATTCCCGGTGAATCAACACCTCCATATATTGGAAACTGTTAATATATTGTCTAGATTAGCTGTCATGACTTCCAGTCCTCTAACAGACTGATCGATTAGGTTCTGCAACGTTGCTCGCAAGTTCTGCATTCCTATTGGGGTTACTGTATATTGGTAGTGACCTCCTGGAATAACGAAGGCAGAGATTTCCTTCCCCTTATCTGTCAAAGATACCTGATAGTAATCTTTAAGGAGGTCGAACTTGGAAACAAACTTAGCCTTATCCACAAAGTTCACTATGGCATCCAAATGTGGCAGATTATAGGTAACTGGAATAGTGACTTCATTCACCTTACGGTAGTATGTACACATTCGAAAACCTCCATCACACTTAACAAGAATACACAGTGAAACCCACAGACTGAATGACTAGCCCACTAATCCGTGTTCTAACAGAAATGCTACCTCTTCTGAAGTAGCCTTTGTTTTTCAGGATTAGCTCTGTAGGGGGAAAGTTTAATAGGATTAGTGTTTCCGACATCTACATCATGATATCCCATGGTACATTTTTTCGGGACATCCGAAAATATGTCAGGGTAAATTTGAAAGAGTGCAATTAGACATATTTGATTTTTAGACAGCCCCACCATTAAAGGGCTAGGGTCCTTGAGGACAGAATTTGGAAGTTTAACTTGAATTTCTGGAATGGTGTGCAAGGAATCAGGGTCGTCTACAGAGGCAGAGGACAGAGTCATTACTGGGACTTTATGTGGACTATTAAATATTTTAATCTAATTTATGTGGTAAATTTTACTTTTCAGTGGTTAGTGAAGTTGACCTACCACATAATTCACATCAGAGATTATACTTATGAGTTGCAAGGGTCCCATAAATCTTGCTTTAAAGGTGTGGCCAGGTATAGGTTCCTGCAACAGCACCTTGTCTCCTGGATTGAAGGAGCGAAACTTGCATTTCTGTAATACCTCTGTTTCAGTGTTTTGAGCAGCTTTTAAGTTAGCCTTACCCAACTGATGGGCCACCTGCAACCTTGAAGATGGGTAGCAGAGTGCTATGCAATAGTCTTCTCCCATCCATCCCACTGTACCCTTTCAGCAACACGTTTCTACCATACCTGTGATTATGTTCCTGAATGAATGCTACATCAACATCATACCGTCTCAATGTCACTTCCACCCATTTACGTTTAACTTCGGCCATCATGCCATTCACATTGGTAGTTAGACACCTGAAAATAGAATAGGAGGTTTTCCTTTAGACCTTAGTGGCTGCGGCATGACTCCTTTACCTGGGCCCAACTCTTTACCATTACACTTCCCACCCCGGGCACCTTCCAGGCCTTTCAACCCTTCCTTGCCCCATAGTTCCACATCCACCCATGCCTTTTTGCAAGTCCGCTAGCTCGGCGTAAGGACGTCATCACTTTCTGACATCCCAACCGGCTGCTTGAGGGATTCACCAACCACATGCATGCTTACCTCACTATCACTCTTATGCCCCATCACCTGCACTTCCTTACATACCAAACCACTTTGCTTGGTATTGCCATTCACCACACACTCCTCTCCCACTATATCACTCACCACTTCCTCACCACTGTCGTTCCTCCCTTCTCCTTTGAGACTATTGAGGAGTCTTGAAAGCAAAGGGACATCCAGGCGCATATCCAAAGATTCTTCCTGACACACAGAATCCACCACCTCCGATATCTGAGTCACATCAGGAATAGTCAGGCACACCTCACCTGCCTCCTCCATGATGTCACTTCATTTCCCTGATGTGACTGCTACCACCTCCCCCACCTCCTCACTCTGCTTCTCAGACACCACAGATATCACATGTCGCTGGGGCTGCTGTTTTTCACACACAGCCGCCATATGCTTGTATGAGCCACATAAATGGCATGTTCTTCTCTGACCCACATAGGTCACATATACCTGATTGCGGAATTCTTCTAGTACAATGTACGACGGTATTGGCCATCATATCGTCATCTTAAAGGAGTAGGAACACTCCGGCAGGCCTGCATAGGGCCCCTCAGGATATCTGCTCACAGATGCCGAATGTACCATGCCATAATCCTTGAATGCATTCTTGATGTCAAAATCTCTGGCTTCAAACGGCATGTTTCTAACATGCACCCAAGTATAATACCTGAATACGTCACTTAGCTTCACCTCCAGACTGGAGTTTACCTTCATTGACAGATCTTGATATTTGTCTATGAGACGCTCATAAGCACTCGCCGTCACCAATTTCACAAAGATTCTAGAGGCTTCATTTAGTGCTATTCCATACAGTTACTCATTCTCAATGCCATAAACATCTCTAATTATAACTGGTAGCACAATCGCTGCATTCACTGGGTAAACTGCACCTCCTAGTCACCATTTTGATGAAAATATAAACACTCCCAGGTCTGCCACCAGGTGTCAGGCTCCAGACAACCACCCAGTATGGAAGCTAGTTGAAGATATGTGACCGAAACGTCGTTGTAAGCTCTTGTCTTCTATATGTTGTTTATTTGTGTATTGTTCCAGCCACGATATTGTGCCTTTTTTTGTTATTCATAGGTGACTACTTTAGTCTACCTGGAGTCTACCTGGAGAGAATTCCAGGGGTCAACGCCCCCGCGGCCCGGTCCGTGACCAGGCCTCCTGTTGGACCAGAGCCTGATCATCCAGGCTGTTACTGCTGGCCGCACGCAGTCCAACGTATGAACCACAGCCCGGCTGGTCAGGTACCGACTTTAGGTGCCTGTCCAGTGCCTGCTTGAAGACAGCCAGGGGTTTGTTGATTAGTGTGGAAAAAGCAGAACTGTTAGTACCTCACTTTGTTTGAGTCTGAGCCTGAACAGTTTCTCGAGGCATTTGAAAACCAGGCTCCAGCACTGAGGTGGCCTGGGGAGCTTTGGACAGCATTGGTGAATACAGCGTTGTCTTGGAGCTGTTTTAAATAATGAAGAATTTACTGATTATCGGGTTGTTAAAACAAGAGTTCTTGGAGCATATCAGTGTATTCCCGCCAAGTACAGGAGAGAATTCAAATTGTGAAAGCGTCAGATGTGTCAGTTTCATGTAGACTTTGTAAGACACCAGTCAAAAAACTTCACCAAGTGGTATAATGATGGTATAGTGATGATGGTATAGTGGTATAATGATGGTATAGTGATCTGCTGCAATTACTTTTGGAGAATAATCTTCTGGAATCTGTTGGACCAGAGGTTAGAGTCTTTCTTGAAGATCATTCGATGACCACTGCAATGGAAGCAGCATGGCTGGTTTAATCATTCTTCCCAATAGCCTCGTCGGAGAGGAGTTCCTGACTGGAGGATGAAGTGTCAGGACGAAAGTGAACAACGACGCCAACTAAGACGCCTGGTGAGCCATGACATCAAACTTGTGGTCAACCTGGTGAACATAAGAACACAAGAAAGAAGAAACACTGCACAAGGCCTACTGACCCATGTGAGGCAGGTCCATGTCACTCACCAGCTTAGACCTGACAATCTGGAGTTAATTAACCTTCTCCAGGTAAACTTCAGGTAGTCAGGTCACTTCCACTTACATAATACCGTAACACTTAAAAGGACAAACCAAAACCCCAACGTTTAAAGAACTGAAATAACAGTAAAAACTCCCAAAACCACTCTCTTATCACCCTCTCGGTAGCCTAACCAACGAAAAACAAAAACATAAGAACTAAAAATTTTTACAAAAATATAGCCCTGAACACACCGTACGTTACTCCTTAGTTCTTTACCGGGCATGACCACTAAAAAGTACTTAACACAAAAACAGCCCGACACGAAACTATACAAAACAATATCACCTACATGTTTGAAAGACGTATATACATCATTAACCAAAACAGCCAGAGGGTTCCAACCTCAGTTACACATATAAAGGTTACATTACAACATAACAAAATATATTATACAATAATAAGTTCCTATCATCAATAGTATAAACCAGAAACATTTCAATGGCTAAATGTCACACTGCATATCGCCCATCTACCCCACCAACTCTCCCTTCCCACTTGAGTACAGCCACATCCCTATTTACCTGTCAGGATTTACACAGAATATCTTACATCAATAACACATACACCAAAATTTTTTTTTTTCAAACACAGTATACCAGAATGTCCAAAACTAAAGAACTTCATCTCTGTACACCATAAATACCTTGCAAGGCTTGGTGTCTATCATATACAAAACATATAAAACCCCGCATCTCTTACTTCCATACTCCCTGGGAGCACCACATATGAAAATAAAGAAACGCTATTGTGTCCCAGCCAGTGAAACCAGTAACACAGTGCCTGAACGGAGACAACCGAAACATAGACAACACCCACCACCCTTCCCCTGACCCCGAGAAGCCCATACACACAACCCATACATGCAACCCCATTTCCACCCTCCCCCAGCCAAACAACATGCACTGCCTCATCACACGCCAAATCCCCTGACCTCTACCCCATAATGATCTTCCACACACCCCTTTAAAACCCATCCCAACTCCAGAACTATACCACACCCCCTAACCCCCTCCCATCACTACGTGTGTCCAGCCCATCACTTGTTACGTCCTCTTCCCTGAAGTAACGATCGCACAGTCAATAGGTGATATTCCACCGGAAAAGCCCTTCTAGCATCCAGCCTGTTACTGGGCTTTTGCAACAAAGTCAGTATCCTGGTCCAGTTATCCGACATTCAATAGTAGGATCTCAACTGAGAGGGTACTAACCAAAGAAATATATTTAAAATGTTTATTAACAAAGTCTAAGGTAAATTAGGTCAGCTCCTACACTTCTCTCATAAACAATACACTAAAATTGTGCTGAAGGCACATTTATCTGGTTCTTACGTACCTGGAGTTTACCTGGAGAGAATTCCAGGGGTCAACGCCCCCGCGGCCCGGTCTGTGACCAGGCCTCATGTTGGACCAGAGCCTGATCAACCAGGCTGTTACTGCTGGCCGCACGCAGTCCAACATATGAACCACAGCCTGGCTGGTCAGGTACCGACTTTAGGTGCCTGTCCAGTGCCTGCTTGAAGACAGCCAGGGGTTTGTTGGTAATCCCCCTTATGTATGCTGGGAGGCAGTTGAACAATCTTGGGCCCCTGACACTTATTGTGTTGTCCCTCAACGTGCTAGTGGCACCCCTGCTTTTCATTGGGGGGATGTTACATCGCCTGCCGAGTCTTTTGCTTTCGTAGGGAGTGATTTTCGTGTGCAAGTTTGGTACTAATCCCTCGAGAATTTTCCACGTGTATATAACAATGTATCTCTCCCGCCTGCGTTCTAGGGAGTACAGGTTTAGAAACTTCAAGCGTTCCCAGTAATTGAGGTGGTTTATCGCAGTTATGCGTGCTGTGAAGGTTCTCTGCACATTTTCAAGGTCAGCAATTTCACCTGACTTGAAAGGTGCAGTTAGTGTGCAGCAATATTCCAGCCTAGATAGAACAAGCGATTTGTAAAGTGTCAACATGGGCTTTGCATCCCTGGATTTGAAGGTTCTCATTATCCATCCTGTCATTTTTCTAGCAGATGCGATTGCTACGGAGTTATGGTCCTTGAAAGTGAGATCCTCTGACATGATCACTCCCAAGTCTTTGACATTAGTTTCTCTCTCTATTGTGTGGTTGGAATTAGTTTTGTACTCCGATGAGATTTTAATTTCCTCACGTTTTCCGTATCTGAGCAATTGAAATTTCTCATCATTGAAATTCATATTGTTTTCTGCAGCCCATTTAAAGATTTGGTTTATGTCTGCTTGGAGTCTTGCAGTGTCTTCAACGGTGGACACTGTCTTATAGATTCGGGTGTCATCTGCAAAGGAAGACACGGCACTGTGGCTTATATCCCTGTCTATGTCCGATATGAGGATGAGGAACAGGATGGGAGCGATTACTGTGCCTTGTAGAACAGAGCTTTTCATATTAGCTGCCTCAGACTTTACTCTGTTGACTACTACTCTTTGTGTTCTACTTGTTTGGAAATTATAGATCCATCTACCAACTTTTCCTGTTATTCCTTTATCACGCATTTTGTGTGCTATCACACCATGGTCACACTTATCAAAGGCTTTTGCAAAGTCTGTGTATATACCATCTGCATTCTGTTTGTCCTCCAGAGCATCCAGGACCTTGTCATAGTGGTCCAGTAGTTGGGACAGACAGGAGCGACCTGCTCTAAACCCATGCTGCCCTGGGTTGTGTAATTGATGGTTATCTAGATGAGTGGCGATCTTGCTTCTTAGAACCCTTTCAAAGATTTTTATGATATGGGACGTTAGCACTATTGGTCTGTAGTTCTTTGCCTTTGCTTTATTGCTGCCTTTGTGGAGTGGGGCTATGTCTGTTATTTTTAGTAACTGCGGGACGACCCTAGTGTCCATGCTCCCTCTCCATAGGATGTTAAAAGCACGTGATAAGGGCTTCTTGCAGTTCTTGATGAACACTGAGTTCCATGAGTCGGGGCCTGGAGCAGAGTGCATGGGCATGTCATTTATCGCCTTTTCAAAGTCATGTGGCGTCAGGGTAATGTCAGATAGGCTTGCGTCTACCAGGTTCTGTGGCACTCTCATAAAAAAATCATTTAGGTCTTCAACTTTTAGTCTGGTTAGTGGCTCACTAAAAACTGAGTCATACTGGGACTTTAGTAACTCACTCATTTCCTTGCTGTCATCTGTGTAAGACCCTTCTCGTTTTAGTAGGGGCCCAATACTGGATGTTGTTCTCGACTTTGTTTTGGCATAAGAAAATAAATACTTTGGGATTCTTTCAATTTCATTTATGGCTTTTAGTTTTTCCCGCGTTTCTTGATTCCTGTTAGATTCCTTTAGTTTTAATTCGATGTTTGCTATTTCTCTGACCAGTGCCTCCCTACGTATTTCAGATATATTGGCCTCTTGTAGCCGCACTTTTATTCTTTGCCTTTGCCTGTATAGGGAGCGCCTCTCTCTTTCTAGTTTACATCTTCTCCTCCTTTTCCTTAAGGTAATTTGCCTTGAGCAAACCTCAAGTGCCACAGAGTTAATTTGTTCTAGACATAGGTTAGGATCCGTGATGCTTAGGCTATCTTCCTAGTTTATATAATTTAGGATTTGGTTTACTTGGTCCCATCTTTTGTTTTTGTTATTGAAGTTGAAATTGGAGAAGGCTCCCTCGCGACTGATCACATTTTGTCGATCTGGGGCCCCCATCATGCATGTCTGGACCTCTATTATGTTGTGATCTGAGTATATCGTTTTTGATATGCTGACATTTCGTATCAGATCATCATTGTTAGTGAAGATGAGGTCCAGTGTATTCTCCAATCTTGTAGGCTCTATTATTTGCTGGTTTAAGGTGAATTTGGTGCAGAGATTTAAAAGCTCGTGTGTGTGCGAGTTTTCATCTGAGCTGCCTCCTGGTGTTATCTCTGCTACCACATTATTTGCAATATTCCTCCATTTTAGGTGCCTTAGGTTGAAGTCCCCCAGGAGCAAGATGTTGGGGGCAGGGGCTGGAAGGTTTTCCAGACATTGGTCAATTTTCAGAAGCTGTTCCTGGAATTGTTGGGACGTTGCATCCGGAGGCTTGTATACAACCACGATGACCAGGTTTTGATTCTCGATCTTTACTGCTAGAACTTCAACTAAATCATTTGAGGCATTTAGTAGTTCTGAGCATATAAGTGACTCTGTGATATACAGGCCATCCCCCCCTTTTGCCTGTTCACTCTGTCACATCTGTATAGGGTGTAGCCAGGGATCCATATTTCATTGTCCAAGTGATCCTTTATGTGGGTCTCTGTGAAAGCCGCAAACATTGCATTTGACTCTGTAAGCAGTCCACGGATGTAAGGTATCTTGTTGTTTGTTGCTGGCTTTAGGCCCTGTATATTTGCAAAGATGAATGTCGTTGGATTGGTGGTATTGGTGGTATGGGGAAGGGGTCTTTTTTTCCTGGCACTAATATCTGTTGTCCTGGAGTGGAGGCCATTAATGTGGTTCCACTCCAGAAATGATTGCAGTTGGTGTACGATTTCTGTCATTTCCTGCCAGCTTTTTTTCCTTCCTTGCACTAAAAAACCTCTCTTTCTGGAGTGGCTTATGCTACCCAGGTTTTCCCATGGTCTGGATGTTCTGTGTTGTCTTGTACCCTTTAGGTGGTGTGCCTGGCAATATAGGTTATAGCACTGTCTTTCCTGAACTGATGAGTGACACATTTCAGGGTGGAAAAGCTTACAGAAAGGGAGGTTGCATTTTCCTGTTGTCATATGGGCACGGCATTTTCTGGGGTGGTCAAAGTTGCATGTCCCATCTGTTTTCCCAGAAATTCCATGGCCTGGTTTGTGTTTGCTTTGTTTTTTTGTGACTGTGTTCCCTAATGTATTTCCTATTGGTGCGTGTTTTCCTGTCTCTTTTCTATCTTCAGCACTAGTGCTAACATCCCCTTTTGTTTCATCTCCAACACTAGCACCTTCAGGAGCACTGTCCACCAGGACAACACTAGCACCCTCAGGAGCACTGTCTTCTAGGACAACAATAGCACTGTCCCATCCCACTGTACCATCTGGTACAATGTCAGCAAATATACAATAATACTAATAATTACAAGTTAGTGTATGAATGTGTGTATGTGTGCTCCAGGTAACTCGTTATGCCTATTAAGACTCGACTCGACCAGTGACCGACTGAACGTCTTCTCATAAGCTAGCTTCTCTAACAAACTGACAATCAGAACAGCTTGATTGAACAGTAAAATGACCAATTTGCAGAACAGCAATATAATAAGCAACAACAACACAGCATCAGGATTATTATTATAATCAAAAGATGCGCTAAACCACAAGGGTTATACAGCCACAGCGTCAGGAACAAGGAGATAGATCGACTCCTAACTGGGGACCATCAGCAGATCCTCCATAATAGTCACAAAACTCCCTTATTACTGAATCTAAGTGACGATGCACAGATGCCTTAACGAATTAGGTCAAGAGCTATAGCAAGAGACCTGAGTTATCTCAGAGTGTCAATGTGACTCACAACCCAGTAAAACGTCGAAAATCTCTAGGTCTAGGCTATTCTCTGTGAACAGAGTTACACAGATTCCAGAGAAGTATGTTTCGTCTCACCACCGAATACATACTCTACCAAACAGAGTCTAAATGACGAGAAAACAAGCAGAGACAAGAGCGAAGTGTTTGTCCAACAAAAGTCAGCAGAGTAGAGAGGACGATGAAGGAGCAGCAGTCTCTAACTCAGGTGTGTTCACGCCACCGACTGACTGCCCAGCAAGAAGCCGGCAGTATAACAAGTGAAGTGTCGTAAGCGGTAGTTTGCCAACTCCAGGGCAGCTACAACACACTTCAGCACAATATGTAATGTTACATCCTACCAAATAAAATAGCTAAGTCAAATAATAATAATATAGCTATTATCGAAAATATTAGTAATATAAAATTATAAGAAATGAATATATATATAAAATATATCATATAAACATGTATATACATTGTGGCCCATTCTGGGGTCACAATAGTCCCAAACCCTGGCATATAACCCCTCATTACGACATTTTGTTCTATAAAAAGTTGCAGCCAAAGCCTTAATGTGTACATCCCCTCTTTGCTCCCTCATCCCCCAGGAAATATGTAGAAAATCAAGTATCCAAGTAAGACAAAGCCCTCTTAACGCCTTCTGGGAAACCCTCCATGTCTAAGCTAAGCACCCTAAGTGTCGACAAACACCTGCCCAACCCTCCAAAGTACCCCACTGAACCACTCCCATACTTCCGCTACACCTTCGCAAAAATGCACCATATGATACACCGTTTCAGCACCGTCACACCTAGAGCAGGTCCCATCCCCTATAATTGTCATAATGAATAACTGCTCCTTTGACGCCAAAATACCTTGCAGAAATCTGTACCCGGTGTCCCTCACCCTAGGCGGCAACTTAAGTATCCTCAACGAACCCTACATCTCCCTCCAACCAAACATAGGCTATAATGCATCTCCCTGTACCACCTGCTCCTTCTTCCCAATCCTATCAAGCCTACTCACCCGTACCTGACCTAGGTCCCTTATGACCATCAGGGCATCTAAAACTGACTCGCAACCTATTAAATCCTTCCCCCCCACCACCTACAAGCCTCCCTCATAACCTGCCCCACCCCCCTTGCCAAAAATTCCTGCCATACAAAAACATTCCTCAACCTACACCTCAGAGGAATTAAACCCAATCCTCCCCTACCTACCCTTGTTTCCACCACCTTCCTGCCCAACCAATGCCTCTCTTGACCCCACACGTATTTAAGCACCCCCTGCAAAAGCCTCCTCACATCCACCTCCAGCAGTGGGTACACCACCGCGCAAAACCACAATTTACTATAAACCAACGCGTTCACGACTACAGCTCTCTGAATCAACGTAACGTCCCCCCCCCATCCCAGCATCCTGTCCAAAGCTGCATCCACCACTGCCTTCGAGTTAACCTCCCTTGCCAGTTCTGGGTTATCACTAAACACTACCCGACATATTTTTAACCTATCTACGCATCTCCACCCTTCCCTACTCCCCAACGCACCCCTAACCCAAGTCCCTACCTCTAAAAGGTTGGATTTTCCCCGATTAACCCTCATGCATGAGGTTTTCCCAAATATGTCCACTAACCTATTGACTATAGTTAAACCCTCCACACTCCTAACTAAAATGGTAGTATTGTCGACATAGCTGACGATCCCTGGCCTACCAGCATCATTCACCTCTGCCTCCCAGACTCCCTCATTTACCAGCCTATAAAACGGATCCTGCAGGTAAGCAAAGAGAATTTGCGACAGGGGACACCCCTGCTGCAAACCCCTTCCCATGCCCACGACCGCTCCTACCCTCCCATTGACTTTAACCCAGACCAAAGGTCCCTCATATAAAGTATGAACCCAAGCCACCACGTCATCCCCAAACCCCTGCTTCTGCAAAATCCCCATTAGCATATTCCTATCTACACAACCATAAGCAGTTTGCCAGTCCAATCCCAAGACTCCCCCAAACTGACTATCCTCGACAAAACCCTTAATTCTTCTATGTCCCATCCTAATACTCCTACCTGGCACCCCATACTGCCCATCATGCAACATGCTACCCAATACCCATTTCATCCTATTCGCCAGGATCTTCACAAATATTTTGTAATCTGAGCACATCAAAGCACATCAAAGCCCTATAATCCCTTAAAGACTCAGTTGTCTTGCCTTTAGGCACTAGCACTATGACACCAGACCATAAAGACTCCTCCATTAAACCCCCACCCCTCATCCCATTAAAGACCTT